>OX438777.1:4631925-4688854 GCA_949316455.1 Acleris holmiana | reverse complement strand
ACTACATATTATAAAACAAAGTCGCTTGCCGCTGTCTGTCCCTATGTATGCTTAAATCTTTAAAACTACGCAACGGATTTTGATGCGGTTTTTTTTAATAGATAGAGTGATTGAAGAGGAAGGTTTATATTTATAATACTTTAATCCGGAGCGAAGCGAGGGTGGGTCGCTAGTAGGTAATAAAAATAATCTTTTTTAATTAAATGTAGGTTTCTACAATAGCTACAAAGATAAACTAGTACCTAATCATAACATACAGTTAGTCAGTATTTTCGTGGAAACTTAGAAATTCAACATAAGAATAGAAAGTGTGCTCGATTATTATAGTACACTAGCATCCGCCCGCGACTTCGTACGCATATAAATCAGTTCCCGAGGGAATAGCAATATGAAAGGTAGCCTATGTATAAGCTGTTTTCACTCCAAATTTCACCTAAATCCTTCCGGTAGTTTTTGCGTGAAAGAGTAACAAACATCCATCCATACTTACAAACTTTCGCGTTTATAATATTAGTAGGATTTTGACGCAAGTGCGGAAAGTTTGAAAGACGACGGGACGAGTTCAAATGACAGTTCTGCGCGTGTATCAAACCACGTTTATTGATACATTTGCGAAAAATAAAAATATGAATAAAACTAAAATAAATCAGTAAATAAAACTATTGCGCTAAGAGACTATTGTACTTCTAATTGACACAGACTTTATAACATGCAAAAATTGTACTGCAAAATATCCAACTTTCCGCACTATGTGCAGTTAAGAAAAGGAAAAGCACTAATTTGAAAAAAATGCAACTTTCCGCACGATATACAACTACGAAAAGTACCACTTAAAGAGCAACTGTTTTAAAAATAAAAATAAAAAATCAATCGACTTCCACAACAGGAGGAGGTTCTCAATTTGTCGGGATTGTTTTTTGTTTTTTTTTTGATTGTTTTATTTTCCTCGATGACACAAAGACCACTGGACCATTTTTTTATATATTTTCTAGTTGGTTCCATTCAACGCACGTGATCCATTGCACGTCAAGATTCTGATGATGGGATCTTGGAAAAATCGAGGGAAATCCTCAAATATTATAGGAATAAACATACGTGGACGACGTAACAATGATTACTTAAAGGTAAGAAATAAAACAAATGTTTTAAAAACCTAATAATCGTCTTCAAAAAGCAAGAAACAACCTCTTTTAAAATGATAGGTAATAGGTCAGTGCAACTGAAGTCAGCATCCCACTATATTTTTAAGCAAAAGCCAAATTCAGTTGGACTGACCTACCATTTTTAAAAGTAACAAGAAAAGTGGTAACGATTTGCTTTGTTCGCTCGTGTAATCTCGGGATTCGTTAACCCGATTTGCATTACACGGCTAAATTACGGAGCAAGCGGGCAAGTGGCTCCATAATCCCATGTAGACTAAAATGACACCTGTCACTGTAATCATGGTGAAATAGGAGGCAGGTGGCCGGTGTGCACGTTTGTCTTTAAGTCGTAAAAATAAAGTACTTACCGGGAGCCGAGACTCATTTCAACATAGCCGTCGGGCGCGGGCGGACGCGGCGAGAGCCCCAGGGTGCCGGGCCTCATCTCCACGTACCCGGCGCTCTCTTCGTCGCGCGTGCGCGGCCGCACGCGCTGCATCCAGCCACCCGAGGGGGGGGTGCGGGACACTATAACCTGAAGTCATACACATATAAAACCGAGCCTTGAGCACGGCTAGCACCGCACCTTCAGAACAAAAGTGACCCAATTCAAAATTTCAGCTTTCAACCTTCAAGTTAAAGAATGTTTTTTTAATTAATTTTACATATCAATTTCCTATCTTTAATATTTTTGTTTTAATAAGAAACTGGAAAAAAATAGCGTATATTTTTCTGGTGTTCGATGAAAGCAGTATTGACGGATTACGTTCAGAAATAAAATAAAGACTTGTTTGAGAGAACATTTTTGAATGTAAAAACACTAGACTAACCTTAGCAGGTTGTGGTGTAGGTGGGTGCGAGAAGTCCAGTTCCATGAGGTCCTCGGCCGACGTGCGCGGCAGCAGCGGCGCGGAGGACGAGGCGCGCGCGGCGCGCGACGACACGCTGCTCGCGCCGCTCGGCGCGCTCGACGGCGGGGCGCGGTTGTGCGCGCCGACACTACAACAAAACTAACGATATATCTGGTGTCTTTGCAAAAAGGTGTTAAAGACGGTGGTGTGGTGAAAATATATCTGTTAAGGGATTGATAAGGTTGTTTGTTGTAGGTATTTACAAGTTCAAGATAATCTTCATTTTATATTTGGTTTCAACGTCATCAAAATGTCGTTACTCTATCCCATCCTACTGGTACATACGAGGGGCACACTGAAATGATCGGGAATAAGAAAAACCACATGCACGGTATAGCTAAATTTTACTTTGTTGTTTTTTGAAGTATTCTCCGTTCCATTTAATGCACTTTTCCATTCGTGTAAAGCAATCATTAAAACAGTAATTCCAGTCTGAAGTTGATGTTGACAAAACGGCTGATTTGTACACTTCCACAGCTGCTTCGGGGTCTTCAAACCGTTGACCGCGTAATAAATCTTTCATTCTAGGGAATGAAAAGAAATCGTTTGGGCTCACATCAGGACTGTACAGAAGATGGCTCATAAGCTCAACGTTTTCCTGCTTCAAAAAATCATTTGTCTTCCAAGCCGTATGATGATGATGCGATCTTTCGGGTTATTTTTTCGGAATTCGGCTTCATTTCTGCCCAACAATCCGTGATATACCACTCCGCGGTAACCGTTCTGCATTCCTGTAAAGGAATTGTAGCAATATGCCACTTTTTCGAGACAAACGTAGCGACCATTTTCTCTGACACGCAGCGATTCACTTTCGTTGGTTTGACCTCGTCTTCAAAGACCCAAACTGCTGACTGATGTTTTCTTTCAGGTTCGTATGAATAAATCCATGATTCGTCACCTGAGACGATGTTAGAAACGGTATTTGACTTCCCTCCGTTGAAGCGTTGCAGAGTATTCCGGCACCAAATTGTGAGGAATCCAGCGAGAAACTAGCTTTCTTACACACAGCATTATGTCATATCGACTGAATTACAGTCATTCCGATACTGATAACACCCCGAATCTGCTCGTATGTCACATGACGGTCATCTAATATAATAGTTTGCACAGCTGCGATGTTTTCAGGCGTGACCGCTTTTCTTGGTCGACCTGCAGAAGGAACAGTGCTGACACACGGCCGCGTCGGAACACGGCATACCAGCGGTATATTGTCGTTTGACTCGATGCTTCAACATTAAGAAGCGACGAAATATTGTGATAAATTTATGGCACGGAAATGTTCACGCGTGAGCTCCATTCCTTTTAACGACGTGTCAACTTTAAACCAACATAGTTTTTGTTTTTATTTTATTTTTTTATTGTTTGAATATTATTAAGATTCTAAGAGGCCAGTACTCAAATTCTAAAAACGGTAATTCTATTTCCGATCATTTCAGTGTGCCCCTCGTATTATAAATGTGAAAGTTTGGATGGATGTTTGTTATTTAATCATACCAGAACGGCTGAACGGATCTGGATGAAATTTGTCACAAAGATAGATTATAGTCTAGAATAGGACATAGGCTCCTTTATCACGAGAAATTGGACAGTTCCCGAGGGAAAGCGATAAACGACTTTTAACTTTTGTTTCCAACTGTACTGTTTTTTGCAAAGTAATTTACTGCTTATTAAGACCAACCTAACGTGGGTTCAAACTCGGTGGGTCTACGTTAAGTAGACCAGCTCGATGGTGACGTATTATTGTACTGTCATCGAGGTTACGTAGGTAAACTAAATTTCAGCTCAATCGGTTCGCGGAAAGTGGTCCAAATCTTCTTTGCAAGATTCCACCCGGACACACACACATTTCAAGTCAATACAAAGCTTGTAAAATTCAGATACTAGCCGAAATAAAAAAACGTAGTACGTCTTCTAGCAAGATTCTTCGTCTTACTCAAACTCGAATCTGCATTTTTTTTTTGCTGTTGGTAATTACATTTTCATTCATTAATACTTAGAGGCAATAAGTTTACCAACAGCAAAAAAGAGAAAATTAGATACGAGGTTGAGTAAGTTACACAACGAAATATTAACTGACATGTATGTGTGCGTGTGTGGTGTACCTGTAGGCGCGCGTGCGCGTGCCGTCCGGGCGCGGGGGGGCGGGCCGCGAGCCCACGCTGTAGGCGCGCGGCGGCCGCTCGTCCGCGTCCACGATGTGCGACATCGCCGGCTCCAGCTGGTACTCGCTGCAAACAGGTACATCTTTCAGGTGGGCACATACCTCATTAATATGTCTCGGAGCGCAAATAATGAGGTTTTTTTTTTAAATATTAACTTTTCAAAGTGTGCCATAAAAAGGTCGTGTTTATCGTATTTTGTGTATTATTTTCAGGGGACGACTCAGACGCTCAGTTTATTCCACGGAAATCCAGTTTTACCGTACGAGGGGAAGAGTTCCTAATTTTAGAACTCACCGAGATAGGCGGGATACTATATATTGCCTGATACATTTACATAAATACCTGATAGGAGGACTTAACCTTACAGTTTTAGGGTCCCGTTGTCAACAGGGTTCCACTTATAGTTACGTCAGTCTGTCTAAATTACCAACTTAGAGACTCTTGGTACTACAAAGTTGTTATTTGGCATAGTTATACATTAAAATTACACCGATAAAGTTGTAAAATAAAATCTTATTTTTTTTTCCAACCTCTCATTCAATTAAAGCAAAAGTATTTTTTATGTTATGACATAGAGTGGGATATCATTGGATAGCTCTTAAAAAAACATAATGTATGTGTTATTATCAATTTTTAGATTTCGAGCACCATTTAGGTCATATTGAAGTCGAAAAGTGTAATTTTCGCTAGAGTTACGCGTGTCCGTCCGCCCTGTAGCCAAGACTACTAGGAATAAAAATCTGAAAAATATCTAAGTATTTAGAAGGCAAGCTATCATGACTAAGGAGACTTAATTGATTCCTGATATACAGGCGCCTAAAGCATTTGTACCCACTAAAAATTATCTCTAACAGCTTCGGACCCCTACACTGAGCGTGGTCCGACGTGTTCTGGGCCGGTTTTATTCTAATTTATTTACCTAAACCGAGGGTCAGTGGAGGGCGTGCCGCTACACACAGAGCCGCTCGAGGCCGATATGGGCCCGTGCTCCAATGGCGCCATGGGTAGGTACCCATCGGGTGCCATAGGTAGGTAACTGTCTGGCGCCATGGGCAGGTAGCCGTCAGTGGCGCCTTCGGGGGACGTCTCTGACGCCCCTATAGATGAGGTCCGGGAGTGCTGCGCCGATTCACGGGCCAGTTTACTGTTGGAGGAATTAAAAGATTTTAACTACGCACAAGTTCAACAATGCAGCAACACAAGGAACTGATAAGGGCATGCGTACTCGTAATTCAACTTTTGATGCATTTAAATGATTTTATCTTAATTCTTATATGGGAATAAGGGCTTGTAGTTGTTAAGCGTTGGGCTTGCAACCTGTCACTAATACACTAGTTAACTTCTTAGCCTGATTGTGGAAAGTTTGGTTACAGAATTATAAACAAGTATTTTTGGAGTTGTTGGTATTTCTGTAGCTCTGCCTACCCCATTCTGGGAATGAAGGCGTGATGTTATGTACCTAGTTGGTTACTAAGTTCTGTTACTCGATTTGCAAACTCTTTTCTTGCGTTAAAACAAATGCTACCGAAAAAATAAAAAATGACATAATATGGTGGGTTGTCAGTTATAATTTTATAGCACACACAACACTTATCTCGTCGTATTTATAATGGATTGGGGTCTAAAAGAAAATCGTGTCCCTGTAATTGCGTTGCACAAATGCGGGCATCCGCCAAACGTGATTTTGAAGTTACTTCAAAATCTGAAAATCAACAAACAATTCGTTTATCGTACCATTAATAGGTACAATAGTACCCTGAGCTTTGATGACCGCAAGAGGTCTGGAAGACCACGCACCGTACGGACCCCAGCTCTAATAAAGGCAGTGAAGGCAAGAATCGCAAGAAACCCCGTCCGGAAGCAAAAGTTGTTGGCAATTCAGATGTCTGTGAAGAGAAGCTCCCTTAAAAAGTTATCAATCAAGACCTTGGACTACACACTTATCGTAGACGGAAAGGTCATTTGCTTAATGGACGATTGAAGACTAGAAGATAGAGGCTGAATAGAAGTCGCGTGCTACTGAAGCGGTACGCACAAAATGGCCACCGAAATATATTATTTACAGACGAAAAAATGTTTACCATTGAAGAATGTTGTAACCGCCAGAATGACAGAGTATATGCAAAAAACAGTCAAGAAGCGAGTGTAGCTGTTCCGAGAGTGCAACGAGGCCATCATCCCTCTTATGTCATGATTTGGTTAGGTGTGTCATACTCAGGGTTAACACAGGTCCATTTCTGTGAAAAAGGTGTTAAAACTGGGGCTAAAGTTTAGCAGGAAACCGTTCTGGAACCAATAGTGAAGCCTTTAAGCCACTCTCTATTTCAAAACCAGCCCTGGGTCTTTCAACAAGACTCAGCCCCTGCACATAAGGCAAATACAACTCAAGCCTGAATTCGAAGCAACAAAATTGACTTCATTGCCCACGAAGACTGGCCCTCCTCCAGCCCGGACCTCAACCCCCTGGATTATGCTATATGGCAGGTTATTGAGGAGAAAGCCTGTGCTAAACCCCACACAAATCTTGACTCCCTCAAGCGGGCCATAGTCAAGACAGTGACGGAATTATATATGACAACCGTGCGTGCCGCTATTGATGACTGGCCTCGTCGTCTGAAGGCCTGTGTTCAGGCCCAAGGAGGCCATTTTGAATGAAATTGACAAATGTAAATCCCGATTGTGTGTACTTCATTTTAATATATAATTTATTTAACTTTCGTTAGTATATTTTATATAGATAAGGATTATTACAGTAACATAACTTAGTAACCAACTAGGTATGTAAGTATCTTAATTCTTGACTAACGATTATCTTGCACAAAGTTAGGTCAAATGAATCTCAACGCTATGTCAAATACAAAAACGGCGTTGAAAACGTTAGCCTGTTTATGAAGGACCTAAACAAGGCCAAAAATATTTTTGAATGACCATACAACATGATACCGCGGTTTTGAATGGTACAGACCTGAAGAGCTCCCTGGGTCCCATTTCGCAGTAATCCGGCTCCTCGGGTATCCTCGGCGTCCGGTGCCACTCGGCCACGGAGTCCGGTTCGTCTCGCGTCGTGTCCAGACCTGTGCATCAGAAACGGACTATAAAACCAATAACAGTAACCAGGTGGCTATTGGAATAAAGCTATTGTTCTTGTCATGATTATTTTAAGAGGATTGTGAAGCGATGCCTAAATCACGTAGCTGTCAATAATAATCCATACAAATTTAGCTCCGGGCGATACCGTTTCTCACCCCCTAAATCTAATCCGATTTCCACGATTTTTGAATATGTTGTAGATTTAGTAGATTGATCTATAACATATTCGAAAATCGTAAAAATCGGACAACGTTTAAGGGAGAACAACGTTATCGGATTTTTTATAGACATTTTTTGCTTCACAGTCCTCTTAAAACCTAGAATAAAAAAGAAGTGACATAAATTTGACACGTACGTCTGTGTATGGCTTTGTAGGTCCCAAATGGTTGAACAGGGGTCTGTTTTTAGCACAAAATAACATTTGGCAAACACATTATTATACAAACTTTAATTACGCAAAAAAGCCATACAAATGTACATGTTACAGGTTACATGGGCTTATTAAATAAATTAGGTTAGGTTCGTGTAGTTTGCTAACCTTGATTGAACTGGATTAAACGCAGATTTAAAAAAAAAATAAAGCTATATTAATCTCAATAGCTTTGTTAGGCAACAGTGAGGCCGTCCAAGACTTATCGGCTCGGAAAGTACAGGGGGTTTTGCGCAAAGGGTGACGCTTATACTATGTGTATAAAAACCTTATACCTGGGAAGTATGTTTACAAGATATTGTAAATACGAGAAGGATGTTGAGAGAAGGCTCGTGAATGCGGGCAATCAGATTAATGAGGCCCTGCACTCCTTTGTGAGAAGAAGGGGCGTTTCACAAAAAGCCCGGTGCCGGTGTGGCAGGACAAGCATGAAAGTCGTAAAAATGCAGTTGAAATGCGCTCTTTGCGTAGATGTGTGGTGTGAAAGTGATTGATAGAGTAAGGAATGAAAATATCAGAGAGAAATAGACGTACTAGTTCGAATCAAATCAGAAATTCTGCAAAAGGGCCGAATCTTAAGTACCCGCAACCGATGTGCATGCATGACTCGATGTATGAATGCGAAAGAAGCGAAAGAGATTTGTCAGGATCGCAGCAGGTGGAAATAAGTCTCTGCCTACCCCTCTGGGAAACAGGCGTGATTTAATGTATGTATGTATGCATGGTTACGATTATTTCCTATCCAGTTATAACAGATTTTAAAGAAAATTCACTTACACACTTAGAATAAGAGTCAATGTTACCTTCAATTAGCTCTGTATGCCTCGCAGGCGGCCTCTCGACCTCCAGGGTCGTGCACGCTCTAGACGGCATACTGTCGCAGCGGTTCCTGAACGGGCCCGTCGAGTCTGGAAACAAATCGTGTTCTTTGGGCGCCGTATGGCTAACAAGTATAGTAACACCAGAGTATTATACTTTGCTGTCTATGACAGATGCCAAAGAGCGTAGACAGCCGAGTATTGACGCGACGGGTAGGGCAACATTTTTCCATAGTAACTTTTGACAGGTTTTTAGTGACACCAATACAAAAGAAATTTTTTTTCGCTGTAACTTTAATCTTTGGTAAAATTTGTGCGTCAACCTAATTTTATGGTATTTTACTTAAATATAACAATATATTTCTAAATATAACAATACATATAAGATCAAAAACACCGAACTGCGCTCCAAAACTGGCATTGCTGATGTGGGTGACAAGACCGCTAGGCTTAAGTGGGACTGGGCTGGACACGTCTGCCGAATGCATCCGGAACGGTGGGCCAGGGTTGCCACCGAATGGACTCCGCAAGATGGCTACCGGAGCAGAGGCAGACCAAAAAGGAGATGGCGGGACGACATGGACGCGTTTCAAAGCGAATGGCGGGAGCATGCACTTAACCGGGACGAATGGCGAAAAACAGGGGAGGCCTTTGCCCAGCAGTGGGATACCAAAATGGGCTAAAAAAAAAAAAAAAAACTTAGGTAGACACACTAATTAGAGATATCAAATATATCCGTAATGGTAATATCTGTTTTAATCCACTACAAAAAAAAAAATGTATGGAATAATGATTGCCGTACACGTCGCATTAATAATGTGGTTTTACTGTAATTTCTCGCTCGCTGCCCAGTGGTGGCACTTAAGTTTTTCAGTTGTTAGAGATGTAAGACTATATTAAGCTAATAATGCTATCTAAGTGTAGGCAGGGATTACGGAGCGACAAACAAAATTAGGGCAACTTGTGCAAGGCTAGCACATGAAGGCGTGCGTATTACGTCGTACGCGAGATAGACTACCCTTCATTGTCTATGTAGAACGGTCAGAAAAAGACGGTAGTCTATCTCGCGGGCGACATAACTCGCGCGCCGTCATGTGCTTGTCGTGCTGGGGGCTTATTATGGGTGAATTGCAAAAATATTGCACATAGTTAAGGACCTAATTGAGGTCACAGTTTAATTGAAACAAAATATTTTTCCTTAGTGCAACGAAAATTAGTCATACAATTGTATGGTTAATCTTCGTTACACAAAGGAAAAATACATTGACATCAATTAGGGCCTTAACTATGTACAATATTTTTGCAATTCACCCTTATTCCCCATGTGTATCGCGTGACTAAACGTGGATAAAACATCTGTCACTTTCCGACAAGTACAGCGCGACAATGACAGATGCTTTATCCATCGCGATAAACGCGACCACAATATGGGCCCTGGACTTGATTGCGTGTGAGGTTATTGGGGAAATGACTTGCTACTTAAATGGTAGTGTATCTATACTAATATTATAAAGAGTTGTGTTTGTTTTTTTGTGTGTTGTGGGCTACTGATAATTTTGATAAATGTTGCACCTTGTGTGTTTGAAACATTTATTTGCCTGTGTATCTGCTTTCCAATGCCTAGAGCTCGAAAGGGTAAACATTAAAATGCGTATAAAATATTCAGTTTTAGAAAAGATGTAAATTTATTTACTTTACTAATTAGGTACATCTTAACTATTACGGTTTTTTAAATAAAGGAGATTAACGCGTATTCTAACGAGTTTTTATCTCGCTCGCTTAGGATATGTGTAAGAGACACGTAAACTCAAAGTGTACTCAGGTCAATGTTTTGTAAATGTTTCAGTCTGTCTGTATGTTTCATTAAAACTATACCGTAATCGCCATTCTTTTTATAAACTCTGGACATAACACTGGCGATTTTTTTCGTCTATAATAATTTTAGAAACATGCACTACATTTATAGGGACTACAACAAATAATAGTCAATTTTATATAAAATACAAACAAAAAAAGTCCACTACACACAGTACGTTATCTATCCTTGGGCAACGAAAGATGCGAATTTAATAGGAATAATAAGACAGTGAGAAGTATGTCTTCTTGCTTATCGCATTTGCCCCGGTTTACCGTACAAAAGAAAAAGGGAGTATGAAACTATGGAGCCCATACACGCATACTGCCTTTTAGCTTTAGTCGGCAGCCGGTGCCGCACCATTTGTTTTGTACGACGCTCGCATGGTGTAAAAACGCGTTACGCTAGCAGTAGATGCGTTATTAGGCCTAAACATAAAGTGATCAAGTAACAAAAGTGCAAGCAAAGTAGATGGATTATTTAAGATTATGTTTATTTTTAAATGCTTTTCACTCCTTACTATCTGGTGGGAATCGGTCGCGCATACGCGCGGGTGGTGGCTTGCGGGAGTTTACGTTTCAGGGCAAAATGTGGTTACAGAATTATTAACAAACCTTTTTAGACTTGCTGGCATTTCTGTAGCTCTGCCTATCCCACTTTGAAAATGATGACGTGATGTTATGTATGTAATTAATTTTATCTAATAGACCGGGCCTTTGTACTAAACGGAGATTATATCATCCCTATAAATATACAGTCCACTTATATTTACATTAGCGTCCCAGGAGCCTAACACTATCTTTTATTTACTTGTAATCTAAATTGTTTTAAACTCGAACTAACGACACAACCACTTTCTTATAAGGCACCACGGCCTCTATGTGACTTTAGTTGTTTGCCACAAGATACTTTTTTGAACGCCGTACGAGATTATCTGACGCCCTAAAACTGTCAACATTGCATCAAACGAACATACAAGTATTCAAAAATAAAAGAGTATGTCAACGAACTGTGTGTGGTGGACTTACGTCATTACTCCAGCGATAGTTGTTTTGTTAATGTGAAAAGCACATATTAACAACTAAATCTGCCCAAATACAGCTTGCAATATTAAATATAGTAGAAAAACTTATAGACGCTTAGGACTTAAAGGACGCATAAAAACATGCTTTAAAAGTAAATTTGTACAGTAAAGTAAAAAAATTACAGAAGCATTAACATTAACACCTATTTATGTACAAGGGTTTTTAAATACAAATAAAGCACTGTCGATAGCATAATAAAACGTTATTAGTTTTTGCGTTTTTGCAATACCATTATATAACAATACAAAATCAATAGCATAAGCGTGCATTCAGCGAACATTAAAGACTATAATAAAACAGTTAACAATAAAACAATTAGTAAATGATCGTGGCCGTACCAACAGCAACCTAAAATTTTAAAGCTACCAAATTATTTGAACTGGCTACCCCGACGCGTTAGTGTGCGTCGATGTATGTTAAGGAAGCATGCGTGTATACATACTCTTCGCATGGGCGGGCGATAATTTGGAGAGACGAGTGCCCGTACTAGCGCGCCGGCACCATTGCGGCTTCTTCGTGGTTGTTTCCGTTCCATTGACGGCTTTGCAAGAGGAATGCCGGGCGGCGCGTTCGATGGTGACTCTATCTACTTCGTCCCCGGTGAGCGGCGCGGATCGCGTCCGCTCGTGGACGATCTTCAGCGGTTCGGGGAACAACGGGCACCCGGTGGGGAGAGAGACGGTACGATGGTGTTTTATGAGCCGAGGGTGCTCAGGTTTATCGAATATTAGTGAGTTATTCGGCGGTTGGTTTTCGGCTGCGGACAAGACAATGACAAGCTACACGTACCTAAAACAGATGGCACCCAGCGACACCCAGTGCGATGGTTGGTTAACATGACTGAAGCGATGGTATTTTGTACTCGCGTAAAAGATGCAACATCTAAAATCTGTCTGTGTACCCACCACCAAACTATTGAAAAATACCATCGCTTGTGAGTTCTGTTAAGATAGAAAACTGACAAAAACAAGGCACAGAAGTCAAGTAATTTACTAAAAGTCAAACTAAAGGTGTCAAGGCCCAAACCACAGAATTTGGAGTAGTTTTTTTCAGAAACTCAACAGAGAAAGGTTAAGTCGGTCAAAGATTTTAATTTTGGTGCTTTTTTTTATCGTGTCACATAACAAAGTATGTTGTGACATTATAGCATTATTATGGACGCAAAAACACTGACCTGACCTGAATATATGATTTTAAACGTCCATTTGAGTATAGGTAAGGTTTTCAATGTAAGACTTTGCACACTACTCAATTTAACGTACATTAACGCAATTGTACAGTCGAGGATTTTAGTTGTTTAGCTTTTTGATACGTGTAACTATACGTCATTTTGCCGGGTTATACAATGTTCCCATGTTATTAGTCGTGTTACGCCGGAAAATGTATCATCATCACTATCAGCCCTTAATAGTCCACTGCTGGACAAAATCCTCTCCCAATGCACGCCACTGCTCCCGATCTTTAGTCTCTCTCATCCAGCCTACACCGGCCTTTCTGAGCTTAGCCCCATCTCGCTCCATCTTGCCCCAGGGCGTCCCACACGACGGAAAATGTATACGACGGCAAAATTACGTATTTTATTTTATAGATATATTATATGTATAGTATAACGAGCTTCTAAATGAAATAAATGAATTTATTTGATTTGATTTGAGAATAGCATCATTTCGGTAAAATTTAAATTCGGACAAATGAATAAATATTTGAAAAAAAAAAAGGATTTTTAGGTGTTCCCATGTTGAGGGTAAAATTTTGTCCTGCTTTGACAGCTAAAAAATGGAACGGCGCGAGTATAAATATGCCATATTTTGAGTCAGTAATATGAAATCGTGGTACGAAGACATATCCAACACCGATGTCCATGCGCGATAACTTTTAATGCATCAGTAATTAATACAATAATGCTCAAAATGCTTTAACACTTATGAAATACAACACGTTTGCATGCTTAGCTTAATCTAAATATTCAGTTCTTAGCTTAAATATACTTAAATATTTACAAGTTCAATATACACATCGCTAAATGTAAAAAAACGTAACTCAAAATACCTCTTTTTTTGTTTTGTAGTTACATGATTTTATATATTGTTATTGTACCTGACACATAAAAGCGGTATTGTTTAAAATTTATTATTATTGCGGTAAGCACAAATTAATTATTTTCATTCACTGCAAAACAAGCCTTACACTGCTAGGTATTAGATATATTCAAACAACATATTATAAGCTAGTCTTTTAAAAAAGTACAAGTCATATTTTTAATTTATAAATACCTGTCAAACATCATTGATAGACAAGACATCCCATTCAAAATAGTAAAGGACTAAACAACAGGCTTCATATGAAAAAATAACTCTTAGTATATTAACAATAGTGACCCCTATTGATTAGCTCAGTCCCTTAATGTAAATGTTTGTTTGATAGTTATTTGTAAACCAAAAACTTATATAACCGTGAAGGATACATCAGCTAGTATTGGCTCGCGCGCACATAAAGGTATATCGTGCAAAGCCACATTCCAGCAGCTCTCAATTTTAAGCCAATTTCTTATGTCATCACTGCATGAGCGATCACCGAAGTTCTTTATATTAACGGACATAAGGTTTTATTTAGCACTCACCAGAGGAAGCTACTGGGTTAGGTTTTAATTCAAAATTTGTCAATTATTTTAATCCCGATGATAATGCAATATTTCTGAGTGTCTATCCTATGATGGAGTCGGAAGGTGGCAAAAGGATCTCCGCTGAATAGTATTAATTCTTTTTGGAGAGCGAATCCACTTAGCTGCGTGTTTTTGTTTAACAGTAAACTTTATTGCCTGTGAGTTAAATAATAGTTTAGAGTAAAAGTTGTTTGCACTTATGATGCCTTTTATTTCTAAGTGGCAGTTTTGGCCACACTGAACAATACACATAATGGGTATTGTTTGCCCGATACACAACTAAGTGGATGCGCTCGCAAAAAAGAATTTATACTAGTTTGGACTCTTTACATTGGTCACGATAAGCAGCTGATGCTGTTCTTAAAAAAACTAATCTAAAAATATTTATTTATAATTTTTAAACGTACCAGTAGCGACCTCTAGCGTCCACGCGTTTACGTTAGTTGGACATATCGTCCGCACATTTATAGCAGTCACAGCCGGTAAAACCATAATCTGTCTCGTTTACACTAAAGCGTTAGACAGGGTAACGATTACCGCCACAACTTAAGAGTTTGTCACACGAAAAGCGTCCCTAAGGTTTATCCTCGTAAGGTCCAAAGTCACAAACAAATTTGAATGCGGCGTGGACCTTGTAGGTTGCATTGACACTCTCTCTCACTCAATAAGGAGTAAGGAAGAGCAACGGACAGGGCCTCTATTCTACTGCGTTATAACGATATCTCGTTAGACGTGTTTTAGAATCATTTATGTCACAGTCGCAATTATTGTAAATGACACAAGAGTTATCAAAACATTGACAATACGGAAACACGTCAAAAACGATACCGTTATTACCGTGTAGAATCCCAGCCCAGTTCCGTATTTGTAATTGGAGGGCTGTACAAGTTGCATTCTAAAAAAGTTAACAATGGCAGAGATCTTTTAAAAAAATGTTTTAGGAAAATCATGTATTCTCAGCTCTAACACGAGCCTCCGATTTATGTCCCACTTGCAGGCCCCTCCACAATGCCCTATCCAGCAACTCTTAAGCGCAATGTTTACAGAACAGTCCTCTCCCTCTTGGTCTGCCTCTTTTCTTGTAGCTCTAAACTATGCGGAAGTTTCTATTTTTTTATTTTACTGTTGGGAAAACTGCCCTGTTACTAGCATCCTACATAATAATTAGTTTCATTAACTTTATTTTAGAAACAATACAATACAAATACCACAAAAACAAAACACGAAACTGTTTTTTTTATTGCCAATAACCAGTATTTATAACATTCTACGAAGAAAAATTAGGAAGTGTTTGATTCGGTTTATTTTATAGTCATTAACTTTCATAGAATAAGCCTGTTTAACCTATATTTATGTGACAAACTTATAAGTGCGGCTCCTATAAGCAGGCAAGCGTCCTATCTCGTCGCGCTAAGGTGTGTTTCCGTACCGTTCTTCGGTGTCAGAGGCGCAATGGCGGCGGCCGAGTCGTCTATGGATTGAGTGGCGGTTGAACACACGCATTGTCTAATGCACGAACCAACGCACAGGCCCTTGTCTGCAATAGATTTGAGCCAATTTACACCTTACATCTTGGTCGTAACGGTCAATTTCAAAAAATGGTATTGTTTAGAACCTGGCTTGTTTTAAAATACGGTAAAAACACATTCCAATTACACTCGGCGTCAAAAATATCGCCCCTCCGCGAAAATCAGATTCAAGCTAATCTAGACCTTAGCGAAATTATGTTACATAATTAATATTAGTATCAATTAAAAGCACGTTTAATGTGTTTTAAATTAATAATGTTTAATTTAAACAAAACGTAATGGCTTGTAAATCAGAGCGTTTCGAAAAAAAAGTGCACAAATACTTATTTTATTATTGCATACATACTCGTTTGAAGGGTCGCGAGTTGTGCCCTTTTCCAGGGGTATAAAATGCCTGTACAAGGTCAAATGTCAATCATTCACTATCCAGACGTCGAAGAGAACACATCTAAGGAACTCAAGCAAGAAAACAACCCTCGAACATGGAGACCACCGCTGCTGAATCAGCTCAAGTGGTTGCACTACTGCAAGCAGGAGTTCGGCAGTGTGATGTCGCTCGGCAACTCAATTTAAGCCGTCATGCTGTCCGCCGAGTATTTCAGCGGTTCCAGGAGACTGGGGGCTACATCAGAAGACGTGGGGCTGGTCGGCGACGCTGCACATCCGAAAGAGATGATCGCTTCATCGTGACATCATCTCTACGCAATCGCTTCGCTAGTGCTGTTGAGGTGCAACAACGCCTCAGAGAAGCTCGGACAAGATCAGTTAGCATATCTACGGTTAGAAGACTGCGGGAGAAGGATATCGTGGCTCACAGGGCTGCTACAGGCCCAATGTTGACCGCACAGCATCGCAGAGATCGCTTGCAATTTGCCCGCGACCACGTCGATTGGACGTTTGAGCTATGGAGGCAGGTTCTCTTTACCGATGAGACTTCATTGATGAGTCTTTATTGCAACGACAGGCGGGCCAGAGTCTACAGAAGGTCGGGCGAACGATTTGCTCAAGCCTGTATTGAAGAGACAGTGGGCTACGGAGGTGGCTCTTGCATGTTCTGGGGGGGGGCATGTCTATAGACGGCAAAACCGACCTTGTCTGCGTCTCCAGGACTGGAGGCACTCGCGGCACGTCGGCTCTGGGTTCACATTAATGCACGACAACGCTCGCTCCCACACTGCATTAATTGTTCGGGATTATCTGGAGGAGGTCGGGATTCCCGTTTTGCCGTGGCCAGCCAGGAGTCCTGACTTAAACCAGATTGAACACCTTTGGGACGAGCTGAAGCGACGGGTTCGGTCACGAGATGCCGCCCCTACCACCCTGCAAGATCTTCAGGACGCAGTCATCGAAGAATGGGGCAACATTCCACAAGAGGACATCGTAAAGTTGGTGCGATCAATGAAAGACCGTTTAGAGGCAGTGATAAGGGCAAGGGGGGGGTAACACTAGGTTTTAAGTTAATTTTAGGCACTTTTTGTAAAATTTTGTTATCCATTTATTGTTGTAAATTTAAACTTGAATAAACATTTTTCAACTGTTCGCAATGTCATTTCCTTTAATTTTTGACCCCAAGGAAAAATCCTTTTTTTTTAAATTTTCCTAAAAAAACACTTTACCTTTCAAATGATACCTAACAATCATATTGTTGTCCTTGATCAAATAGGGTTTAAAGTCGGTTGTAATTATTTTCCGAGGAGGGGCGATATTTTTGACGCCGAGTGTATAAATTTTGTAAATGGAACTCTTTGCTTGGTTAAATTCATCAAGGTTTTTTGGATTTTGACAGTTATTTGGAAGTTCGATGTTTTAGTGTCATATGGTATTGATGTAATTTGAAAATGGTGTCACAGATTTATTTTTGGTAGTTTAAACTATCGCTATCCAATTTTTATGGAATTCAGTACATAAATATAGCTCGAGCACAGAATATTTCGTCCGAGAGTCATAAATGTCATAATATACGGACGTCGTCGCGTAAAAAGGAAGGTTAACATATATGGATATTAAACGATATGCTTTATGCATGGAAGATCTATTTGGAAAACTAAACTGAGCACGTCGCGACATGATAGAAGTCTTTTAATAATGAAGTATAAATTACCATTTCTTACAAAAGGTTATTAACTGGTAACACTGAACAAGATGTAAGGGATTCATTTCTCAGCAGGATTTCGACTTTTTCCAGGGCAATGGTACGTAAACAATGCTTGCTACTTATAATTAACTACTCTAAACTTATGTTAGTCACAGGTTGTAGGTACTGAAGCGAAAGCTCTATACTAATGGCTAACTACGAAATAAGTTAAAACTATTGTTTAAAAACTTATGTAAATAATGTTAGGGTTACTTATACAATTCAAAAATTCAATTCAATTCATAAGTGGTTTTTCATACATTTTCATAAATAATACGTTATATCTTTATAACGTATTATTATTCTTGTCCCTCCATTGTAATATAAGTTATATAAGTCAGACTTATATCCATTAAATTATTTTAGAAACCTGTTCGTCTTAATAAAATTAACCGTAGGTTGACCTTTATTAAATCTATATTTGTTTACCAAAAAAAAATCGCTGACTAGATTTAATCTGTTTTTTTTACTATAATATCATGAAAATAAGGTTGTTACTAAAGCTTGCAACATTCAATTAAAATATAATTTTAATACAACGACTTTCTTCTCCTATTTTATGATTACCGTTAAGATGTAACGCTCCTTAACCTTATAAGTTATATCCACCAAATACTAAAGAATATCTTAATTATGAGTATCTTAAAACCTTGTCCAGACGTAGCGTATTTCGTACGAGTGCGACATAGGTTTTGCCCTAGTTAATTAAACGAAAGAGACGAAATGCCATTGTGTGAACGACTTCCCTAAAGGAAGACTATCGCACGCGCACACTCGACCAAAATTGGCAGGTCATATAAGTTAACTAACTGAAATAGCTGAAAGTATTGTTGTCGCAATCTATAGCTGTAATATATTCTCTTGTTTACTCAAAACGCCTAGTCCGAACAAGCTCTTAAGGTGTAATGTTAATATAGTCCTTAACGTTATAGACTTACCGTTCAAGAGGCCAGCTCGACCGCCGGAATAGGTTTGTCGGCGAACGCTGGTGGGCTCACCCTTGGGGATCACTATGTGATCCTTCTCGTTCTCCGTCTCCTTCGCACAGTTCCTCATCGCACTGGGGAATGGCGGAACAGAGATAAATAACATGGGAGCATAGTTTTTCACACCAGAAAACAGCTGACTATAATTGAACCAGTTAGTAAATCACTGTCCCGCAAAGCGATAGGTGTTAGCAGGTTGAGTAGTTTTCAAGGGAACCGACTAGCATGGAATGGTAAAAAAGGAAAGTTACGTGTTTTCAAGTGACTACCACATTAAACATCACTTTTGGTCAAGTTGCCAATTTCACTCCAAACTGCGCTCTACTGGCAGTCTGATCTTAACGCCTATCCCCTAACAAGACAAGCGCCATCAGTCAGTTAACACAACAGTACAAAGATACTACATAATATTGCGTTAATTAAAAATGAAGTAACAACATTTTTAAATTACTTCTGTTAAACATGATGTGGGTGTAAAAACGAAGACACTGTTAACTGACCACCCCCATAGACTTTAATACGTTGCGATAAGGTTTATGTTCGTTTGTAAATGTACAGTTAACAGTGTCTTTGATTGTACTAAAGGGAAACTTATAAATAGCTCATGGTAAAAATAACTAACCGGAAAGACACCTCAAAAAAGGCCAGCTGTCAATCGAGACAACCCAAGACAGATTGACTTGGCACAGTATAGGACGACTATAAATGAAAAATATATTTTTTTCTAAATGAGAGATGAAATTTGTATAATGAGTACCTAAGGACCAAATAGTTGGACCAGAGCTAAGCGTAATTAACCATACAAACAACAAAAGTGAAAAAAGTTCCGTTGTGACACGAAAATTATCCCTACAAATGTATGGCTAATTTTCGTGTCACAACGGAAAAAAAACAGAAAATTTATTTGAGTGAGTTAGCATGGCCAACATTCTGGTCCTTACCCTAATACCAATGGAAATCGTGGTTCAAATCCGACCCTCGTGAGGATCCTTGGGAAAACCCCTGTCCAGAAGAAGGCGTCCTTCAGTTGATGATGATCGGCATTTAAAGACAATTACATCGACCACGGCAGGAATGGATGAATTAGGTCAAGAACTGTTAAAGTGTGCGACATAAAAAAATACCTCCGATTTTCACTAGGGAAGCGTTCAAGTATTAGCTAACGCAATTTGGGAGAGGGAGGGTCTGTGTTTAGGGTAAATTCCCCGATTGTATTGTAGGTCTATTTTATTTTATTCTCCCAAGTTGGCAGCCCTTTTCGTTTCTGTTAATAATATGATCACTTGGGTCTTGGGGGTTACATAAGGTACAGGGACGGATAGGGGGAACAGGAAAAATTACGGCGCTATCCGGGGGGGTGGGCGAGGGAGGATTAAAAATCTTCAAAAATTGCGTTACGTAATATTTGGACGCCCCCTAGGAAGTTAGCATCCCATAGGTATCCGTAGGTGCCATAAGCTTGGTGATGATTACGTGTAGTTTGTACCCTTTCAAATACTTCTTCCGTGTAGAATATTTTTGACAGTTAACATACGTACTCAGTTCCCCAAATGTGAAGGTTGGTTACCTCGAGATGTAATTCCTTTATCGTAAGCTACTAGGCCTTTTTCTTGTTTTTCACGAGCGTTTCTGGAATCGGCTGTCAGCGTTACTATTTTCGAATACAACTTGGTAATTTTCTACTGTTTGTACAAACATTCGGCAGGTTACTTGGGATTCCACTGGTGTCGCGGGTGTCGCTACACTTACCATCAGTGATCTCGTTCCATGTAACCGCCTAAACTAGAAGTATAGGCGACCGCACAGCGAGCATGGTGACCACCGTTGGTGGTAACTACTCACTGGTAGATGGTGGAGTGCATGCTCTGAGCGATGTTGGAGTCGTCTGAGTGCATCCACAGCTCGCCGTCCCCCGTGGCCGTCTGCCGCCCCACCTCCATGTAGAAGAAACACTCCGAGTCGCCACATCTGGAAGGAGGGAGAGGTGTTTTCAGGGTTAAAAACGTGTTTTTAAAGCAGTCCCTAGTCCCTTTTTAAATAATTTTCTATTAAAAAATGCATTTTTAAGACATGCTTTTTTACTTATAGGCAATTTAAGTGAGAGCTGGGCCTCTATTCAGGTGCGTTAAAACGATATCGTGTTTGACACGTTTAAGAATCGTTTATGTCACAGTCGCCATTATTGTAAATGACATAAGAGTTATCAAAACGTTGACAATACGGAAACAGGTCAAAAACGATATCGTTATTACCTTGTAGAATTCCAGCCCTGGAATATGCATGAGATGCGGAAAGAGAGCATTGGTGACAATGGTGACTATATCGTCGGCTTAGAGTGCAAACTTACTAAATCCATTTTTAGGATTATATAAAATAGAAAAAATAAAATAGAGTGCAAATCTGCTTATTCTTAAAAATGGATTTAGCAGGTTTGCACTCTAAGCCGACGATATGAGCTTTATCATACATCATCCCCGCACCTAATGCCTATCCCATCTTAAAGCAGCCCCCAGCCCCTATTTAAATAGTTTTCTATTAATGAAGTCGGTTATAACTGCATTATATAAGACATGCTTTTTTGTTTATCACAACTATAGGCAACTTAAGTGAAAGCCGGAATATGCACGAGATGCGGGGAGAGGGTAATGGTGACTATGCGAGCTTTATCGTACATCTCCCCCGCACCTAATGCCTACCCCGGCTCTCAATTAAAAGTTGTACTCCAATAATATACCTAATTTAAACGAGACGTCGTTGTGGATCTTGATCATGGCAAGTTTCAGCGTCTTGTCGGTCAAGTACAAGTTATATGTACAGTCTGTTACATTTGGCAATCTAATGTCTACCTCCTAATATTCTTCAGGGAGTACTCCACCCTCTCCGGGATGCCGAGGTCGCTGATGACATTGTTATGGCTCTTGACCTTGACGAGTGTCAGCGTCTTGTCAGTAAAACTCAATATCTACAGGCTCTGGATGCTCTACTTATACATTTGACAATCTAATGACCTACCTCCTAATATTCTTGAGCGAGTATTCCACCTTCTCCGGGATGCCGAGGTCGCTGATGACGTTGTTGTGGCTCTTGATCTTGACAAGTGTCAGCGTCTTGTCAGTCAAGCACAAGTTATACAGCCCTTGTATGTTCTTCGATGCGCCCAGCCCTTTCTTTTGTACATTAACTTGCCATACATGTTCTGTAATTAAGAAAATAACCATTTTAGAAGAAGAATATTGTCCATAGATTACTGACCAGTTCGTTTCTCGCACACGATTTACATTACCGCTGTAATTATACTAGGTATATTCACAGTTGCAAGTAGATGACCACTTTGGTACACATTCGTTGTAACTCTTTAGACTTCACAAATGGTATTTCAAACGTGACAAGGTCCAAAAGACAACACTTTAGAAGTTGGCGTAGATATAAAACAATGATCGTACCAAGGAAATTATATTTGAAAATGCGAACCAATCAAACTGAAGTCGCCTACGCAGCACGTTCACATCGTCTGATCACGGTCTATTTGGACGGTTAACAAATGTTTTTTTCTTTTATCAAGATTGTAATACCGCACATACCATTACAACGTACGATCAAAAGGTAATTTCCAGTTCCTTGCGATCATAGTTTTCTATATACGAGATTTTAAAGAATGTATTATCATGTTCTACATTAACAGTTGTTGCGTGCCTTGTTTTCTTCTTCCCACTTCTTCTTTCTATTCGCATTTTTTCCCGAGCTTTTTTTTATGGCATGAAGAAGGCAAGCGAGCACACAGGCCACCTGATGGTAAGTAGGATCTGTGACCCATAGACATTTGCATTCTCAAGACTGCAATCTAAAGAGCCCGAAAGCGTTGCGATCCCTTTGGACTAAGAAGGAATGGCTCTAGAACACAACAATGTTTACACTTGGCCGAGGGTTATAGGATAAGATAGATAATGTAGATGCATATTTATCTAGGTGTTCTAGTTTTGCAGCAGGACAAAGTAACCAGAAATAGGAGATCAAGACCAATTGATTTCTGTGATAGGAAAAAAAATACAGGAAAACAGAAAAAGGTCACTGTGAAACTTAGTTGGAGAAAAACGCGAAGGGAAATTGATGTAACAAATCGCATGCAGATGTACCGTCGACTACAAAGAGATGGTTCACTTTTGGAACTTATTACAATGCAGCAAGGTGAAAAAGTGAAAAAGTGGATACATGGGTGATTATGAATGTACTACATTAGACCTAGGTTTTACATTAGTACTATAAACAAAATATAAATATTACAATACACAAATAAAAACAATTTAAACGAGTAAAAATCCTCACCAGGCTTTATGCGAACAGGGGCCCGGTTCACGAAATCTTGTAACAGGTGAAAGTCTCTTTTCAATATATATTTTTGTAAAGAGAATAACACTAGTAATGCAAGTTGCAAGCTTTCGTGAAGCGCGCCCCTAACGCCCGTTTGTTACTTGAACTACAAGCGGAAATCTCTTTTCAACAACGTGTATTAAAAAGTATTTCATTCTTGGGACAAGCTTCTGTTGCCGACTGTACTTTTTTGCATAGTCATTTATTGTTTATCAAGACCAACCTAATGAGTTGAAACACTGTGGATCTGTGGAGACCCTTTCGACTCCATCATCATACCAGCTCGATGATGACATATTCATATTTATCGAAGTTACTTAGGTACCGATACCAAATTTCAACTTAATCGGTCAAGTGATCAATCTTCCTTGCAAGATTTGACCCGAACATTATTACATACAAACAATGCAAGTTAAAAAAAAGGTTGTAATAACAATGTGCATACACTATACAGCGTGCGAAATGTAGGTATTGTTAGACGGGAAAATATCGATTGGGAACATCACTAATTTCAGAACGCATCCCTATTGCGTTTGACTGATAAAACTCCCTCTCTCGAAGTTTCTTTTTCGCGGCATTGAGTGCTTTGTACATTATCATTTGTTTTTCGCAATAAATAGTCTTTAAAACCTATTTGTGGTTATTTATTAGTATATGGTGTGGTCAAAAAGTCAAATGTGCAGGCATTTATAATCATTATTAATGACGTGACACAATAGAGAATATGCATTTTTTTCTTACGCTCTCTGTAAAGTGCTATGAAAGCAAAGGATAACTGTATACGCGAAACAATTGCCGTGTTATTTTTTCATAAGATATGAATGAAGCTTTAAAAAGTCATAGTTCAGTCGGACCCCCAGCAAAAACACTGTATACAAAATCGACGACAGGAATGATGTCACAACTGTTGTCCCATGTTTAAAATATACGGACCTTATAAACAAATCTACATTTATTTCTGATAATACTGTGTTTGACTGGTGGATATCATTACATAAATAAAATGAGGATGCCGGATAAAACAATCTAAACCTTAAAATAAGTTTTATATTTTTAACAAGTTTTGATTTTATATGACATTTTAATAAACGGGTTAAAACTTACTGTATTGCCTTTTATATGTTTTATTAAGTTTTCTCCTAAATCGTATCGATGAAACTCAATTCTGTTTTCATGCATGACCCCTATCTCGTTTGTACTAAGCCCATTTTCCAAATAACATTGCGTCAGTGTATTTTCCTCATACTGCACTACGCGGATGCGGTAGTCCATGGGATTTTGCTTTGATAACGTGGATTCGTAGTAAACAAGTGACGTACATGCAGTGTTCAATGATGTGTTTACATGTATTATTGGTAGAAACAGTTGTGTTAGCGAGACACTGGTGAACGTAATTTGACTCGTCGGAACTTTCGAGGGCGTTGGCAATTACGCTTAATACATGTACCTATACCTACTTAATTAGTACAGGTTTAGGTTTTGCTATACTGGTACAAAATTGTGTTTTTGTTTACATTTTGTTTTTGTAATTAGTGGGTTCACTTTAATAACTAGCGACCTTCCCTTTGCCTCGCTTAAGTTAAAATATGGCTGCCCTGTTGTTTACTTTAAATGTGTATGTGTTTTAGATAAATTATCACTATAAATGCCCCTTTCGATTTGTCATAAAACACGGTTATATTGTTTCAACCAGGTCGACTCCCGGAGGCAGGGTAATTTTCTAAAATCCATAAATTTAGTATTTATGCAGCGTTAGTTTTTTCCAGGCTGTGTGTATACCTACATTTTATATGTTTTAGATATAGAATAGCTTATAATATAACTGCGACTCCGTCCGCGCCGAAGTTGTTAATTGGGTATTTTTCAAAGAAATTGTACCTAATTAAGGACTGAAATTAAGTAACGGTATCTTTTACATGTGAGTAACGAAAATTAGTCGTCCATTTATATAGTTAATTTTCGTTACTATGTGAGTAACAGTTACCGTAACTTAATTTCAGTCCTTAATTAGGTACAATTTCTTTGAAAAATACTTAATTGCGTTTTCCCGACTAAATCTATCTATGTATAAAACTTCACATCGATTGGTCAAACCGACGCCAAAATTTATCAATCATACCTGATTTATCAATATATTGGTATTTGATAGTAAAATATACGTATAATAAACATTGCCACCAATTTTCAAGTTTAATGGTCAATGGAGAGTTAAAAAATTGTTCAGAACAAAATTTCGTAATGAAGCAGACTTTGATAGTCATATATATTTATTGCGTTATGTTGTACATGAGATGTTAGAAATACATTAGGTAGTTTCAACATAAACCCTGCAAGGGCACTGCAACAGGACACTTAATGCCTATTTAGAGACACATTCGTCACTACATAACTTATACGATACAAGATGAATTATTATTATTATTGATTGCTTCCGATTCCTTTGTTTTCCTATTTTTAAACAAAGAATACAGTATTTAGCTACTCAACTAGCTCTAAACAACGATACCCGATTCGATGGAGTATGGGTCATACTCAGATTTAGGTTACCGTCTTTCCTGTGGACACGCCGGAAGTTAACGTTTTTAAGGCCTTATTCTCTGGCTAAGCCCATTCCCGCATAATCGGCGTCAGGGCTGGTTTAGACCTATCATAGACGACACGGTGGCATAGTTGGGAGTGACCCTGCCTCCGAAGCCGGCGGTCCCGGGTTCAAATCCCGGTAAGGGCAGATAGTTGTGTGATGAGCACGAGTATTTGTTCCCGAGTCTTGGATGTTTTCTATGTATTTAAGTATTTATTTCCCTATCTAAGTATGTTTATCGTTGTCTAGTACCCATAGTACAAGCCTAGAGCTTAGTTTGGGACTAAGTCAATTTGTGTGAGATTGTCCTGTGATATTTATTTTATTTTATATAAAAACAAAACGTATAATTATGCACACAAGCTTTTAACTATTGATCACAGGAAAGGAGGAGATTGTTTTTAAGAGTGTGGGGCAAATGGTTGATGCCAAGACAAGAGTAGCCTATGACAAGGGAGTTGTTTACAGAACGCTAGTAAATATAAGGTATAACTAGGCATAGTATAGACCTATATCAAGGCTTATTTATGATGTTTTTTTTCTGGAAAATACAATATTTCCCCAAAAAAATAATAACCCTGTTTACAATAACATTACGCGTTATTATATAGCCTAGATATATTTTTATCTACGTTTAAATTTATCAGTATTATAGTACAGTAGCGTGTTTGATCTAGCTAGAAATGTTGAATGCCAATCAAGACCAAAGGCGCCATGCCGCTAGATAGATAAGATTACTTATAACCGACGAGATAAACCAACAAATAAACATTTTTATAGTAACGTATCTGGCGCCAACGATACCGATATGTATGAATAGCGAAATCGCTTTGTCTATGCGTTTGCGCATGTGCGTGTCACCATGTATTATTGTTAATCTCACATCAGCACGTGACGAGTATGCGTTATTTTTTTTCTGTATTATTGTAGTGTTGGCGTTACCACTACACACGAACACCGCAAGACTCAAGTGATTTAGTGATTACCAACTTATAGAATAGACATTGATTGGTTATTTTATTTCACACCTAGTTATATTATTTGCTGGGTAATTTGTGGTGTGTGGTTTCAGTTCGTGATTTTTTAAAATGGTTTTCCCTATTATTGAGGATAGATTTAAATAAATATTTCTAAACAATAATATTATAGGGAATTTAAATGTCTCTGGAAAAGTCCATATACCCCATGAAGAGGAATCTTTTTATGGTCCTTTGTGAATATTTCCCATCGCAAACCTTTCCTTTAGCAAAACGTTTCGCAAAAGGGGTGAACGGATATTTTGCAAAAGGGACGAAGGGATATTTTGCAAAATGGACGAAGGGATGTTTTGCAAAAGGGACGAAGGGATATACTAAGGGATATTTTGCAAAAGGGACGAAGGGATATTTTGCAAGTGATCATTTATACGTCCTAACTGGAAATTTGACTTGGGCCCGGGTACGCACTACATCGCGTTACTGTACCACCTCACAATTCAACGCGTGGAAAAAGTCGGATATCGAAGGGTATTTTATGAAAAACACATTTGTTTCAGACGTTTGAGTGTAATGAAACAAGATTCAACAAACATTGGAGAGATCAAAAATGGTGATTGGGTTTTATCTTCAAAAAATATTATTTGAAATTCATTTTTGAGACAAGATTTTGCTGCCGATTGCACTTCTACTCCTTGTACAGTCGAACTCATAAGTAACTGAAGATGTTCAGTTACTTATGAGTACCTTGTCGCAGGTACTGATATACGGGTGGATCAACTTTTTGCTGTTGTTATTCTGTCCCGATTACTCAGGAGACAACAGTGAAAGAGATTCTTAGAAAAATGGTTTAATAAACACTACTTAATATACTCAAAATAAAACCCATAAAAAATGGGTTTGTAATTGCCACAAAACTGATGTTTGGTGGATTTTTATCCATTAAAATCATGTTTTTAAAGAGTAACCTAAGAGACGTTATAATGGCCACGAGGTACAAAGAAAAGTTGATTGACTCATACTAAATTCAAACCACTCTCAGTTTCATACGTTACTGCAACAAAGTACAGCACCACTGTTAACTGACCACTAGTGAGCCATACTGTAATGTGACAAGATTCACAAATGATCAGATGGTACTTATGAGTTCGACTGTACCTACAGTCATCGGATTATTCGCAGTACCTAGTTCCTTTTTGCAGTACCTTTTTTTGGAAATATTACTACTATTTTTATACTAAAAGAGACCAAAGTGAAGAATCCTAATTCAATGGGTCTACGTTTAATATAGCGGAGATCCTGTTGCCACCTTTCTTCTCCATCATCAGATCCCAACGGAAGACCAGCGTTGGCAAAGTGGTAAAACGAAATCTTGAAAAAAAAAAGATTTTAGTGTGCCTCCCTTTCACGTAACGTGGGATGTATTTTTTTTTCTCGTCTACCCCATAGTGTAATTGGATAGCTCTTAAAAAAAAAACCGGGTTTGTGCAAACAATTTTTCGATTAAGTAATCCGTTTATGAAATATTAAGCTTTAAAGCGCTAATTTTTGTCGGACTCAAGTATCGTCGTCGTCGTACCCCCACAGCCAAAACTAAATAAACTAAAAAACTCAAAAAAATCTTATATGAAAGAGCATATAACGAATTTTAAAGGAAAACTATCACGACTAAGTAGACATCAAAGTCATCTAACGGCGAAACCCTATATTCAAACCGCGGATAGATGAGGCTTACTTCGGGTTGAAATTTGACATTTGCCCATACAAAATGTGTCAAAGTTTAATCCGAAGTAAGGCTATCTGGGCCTCTATTCAGGTGCGTTAAAACGATATCATGTTTGACACGTTTAAGAATCGTTTATGTCACAGTCGCCATTATTGTAAATGACATAAGAGTTATCAAAATGTTGACAATACGGAAACAGGTCAATAACGATATCGTTAATACCTTGTAGAATTCCAGCCCTGTCCGCGGTTTGAATATAGGGTTGGGCCGTAAGACGGCACCAATTGACTTTAAATATAACTTACATAACGTCACGCCTTCATTCCCAGAGTGGGGTAGGCAGAGCTACAGAATATCAACAACTCTAAACTTGTTGATAATTCTGTAACCACATTTTGCACAGTCAGGCTAAGATGTTTACCAGTGTATTAGTGACAGGTTGCAAGCCCATCGCCTAGCAGAAAATACTGCAAGCCTGTATTCCCTTAGTCGCCTCTCACGACATCCACGGGAAGACATGGAGTGGCACTATTCTAACCCGGCAACCACACGGGGGAAATGTGGATAAATGTTTTTCTTTCTTTCTTTCTGTCAGATCAGCTCCTAGATACCATACTATTGCATTGCCATTGGATTTACCTATGTATTTCAATAAAGCCAACAACATAAAAAACAGGAATTACAGACAACAGCGAAGCAAGTTAAATTTAATGCTTGTAATAATAAGCAATAGGTACTAGCCCTTGTAAGAATATCTAGACTTGTATGTAGGTATATGCCTAGTATAGACTTAGATCATTCCCCAGATGACTAACAACGCTGGCCTGTTGACCTAGTGGCTTACAAAATTGATAATTATGTTGTTTGTTTTCATAGTCACTATGTTGCGAGATGAAAATAACGCTGCTTATCCATTGACATACAATGTGCAATCGTTAAGAGGATTGTGAAGCGATGCCTAAACCGCGTAGCTGTAAAAAATAATCCATACAAATTTAGCTCCAGGCGATAACGTTTCTCACCCCCTAAATCTAATCCGATTTCCACGATTTTTGAATATGTTGTAGATATTATGGAAAACTAGGTCTGTACGCTTTTGTTTTTTTTTAATCATTTTAACGTACAGACAGTTTTTCATAAAACAACATATTCAAAAATCTGTTAAATCGGACAACGTTTAAGGGGAGAAAAACGTTATATTACATTTTGTATGGACATTTTTTGCTTCACAATCCTGACAGGAGAGCCAGGAGATTATTCCGTAAATATAACAGATATCAGAAAACTTTAAACTGATATCAAAATTACGTTACCCAATGAGTAAAATCACACCAATAACTTTTTGATTTACGCACTGCCACCGTCAAAATCAGTTAGATATTCCTAATACAAATTGAACCTCGCATATGAAATCACATTTTAGTAAAGCCTGTATTTTCTACTGTAAAATTTTAACTCCATGTCTTCCTGTGGATGTCGTAAGAGGCGACTAAGGAAATAAGGGCTTATAGTATCTACTGTCAGCCGATGGGCTTGCAACCTGTCACTAATAAATACACTAATTATAAATAAGTATTTTATAGTTGTTGGTATTTCTGTAGCTCTCTGCTTACCCTACTCTGGGAATGAAGACATAATGTGTTAGAATTATAAAGAGGTCTCATTAGAGTTCTTGATATTTCTGTACCTCTGCCTACCCCACTCTGGAAATATATTACTAAATATTATCACGGGACAATCTCACACAAATTGACCTAGCACCAAACTAAGCTCTAGGCTTGTATTATGGGTACTATTTAGACAACGATAAACTATGACTCTCTACTTATAGAGATATATATACTTAAATACATAGAAAACATCGAAGACTCCGAAACAAATACTCGTGCTCATCACACAAACATCTGCGTTTACCGGCATTTGAACCCAGGAACGCTAGCTTCGTAGGCAGGGTCACTACCAACTAGGCCAACGTGTCGTCTAATAAAGGTGTGATGTTATAGAGTTATAAACAAGTCTCATTAAAGTTGTTGACTCCCCGACTCTGGGATTGATGGCGTAATGTTGTGTATTCAATTCAAAACTTCAAATAACTTTAATTCGTCACTGAAATTACATTTTTAAAGAGCGAATTGCGGGCCTGTGGGCAGTGGTAGTGTTTTTTTATTTCCATCGACGGAGAAACAGGCAGACCGCCCACCTGATGGAAGTGGTCACTGCCTATGGACAGTTGCACCCCCGGAGGCCTCACCAATGTTTTTCGATGTGGGTGAAATATCTGTCACTTTCCGACCAGTATACATATATAAGTGAGAGTGACGGATGCTTTAGCACCCGCGATAAAAGGCGACCATAATACACCTGGCCTGGGGCCTGTTTCATAAAAGCTTGTAAATTGTAATACAAGAAAAAGGCTCTTTAATGGGTTATCTTCGTTTCGTCAAAAAGATTTGGCCAAACTGATTCATTTCCCGAACATATCATTTGACCAAACTGCTTTTTTTCCAAAACTGTATTTTATTTCAGGATTTTTATAAAGCTAACCTAACCTTCACGATGGTTCTAAAATAAATCCTGAAATTTTTACAGTTTCGGAAAAAAAACAGTTTGATCAAATAATATTTGGCAAAAACGTTTTTACGAACCGAAAGTCTCCCCACTTTAATATACGAGTATACTATTGAAAAGAGATTTCCGCTTATAATATAAGCTACTAGCGACCCGCCAGCTTAAGAGTTAACTTAGGGGTATGAAAAATAGATATTGGCCTATTCTCAGACCTACTCGATATGCACACAAAATTTCATAAGAATCGGCCGACCCGTTTCGGAGGAGTATGGGAACATTGGGAACGAACATTGTGACACGAGAATTTTATATGGAATAGGCCCCTGGTATCTATTTAGGAACTTTTATAATTAAACCACCAATAAACCGGTGGAATTAGCATTGAGGTACTCCATCTTATGCTGCTCCACACTAGACGAAGTTGGGCGAGGCAGACTTACCACCCTCAAACATTATAAGTTGGAAAGGGACGGCTCTGCCTGCCCCATCTTCGGGTAGAGGCTATAGTCTTCAGGGTTGGCAATCCATTAGCAGTCTTGAGAATGCAAGTGTCTAGGGTCTCAGATTCTACTTACCAACAGGCGGCCTATATGCTCGTTTGCCTTCTACGAACCATATAAAAAACGTGCGTGACGGGCCCCAAGGAGTGTTTTCATACAAATAATATGGTGTCCCATTCTTCTCGGGTCATTAACTATGACAAAGCCATAGATTTTTCAACGGTGTGTTTAACGAGCATTACCGGAATGCCGAATATCTGATAGCATTAGAAATTAAATGCATAGCAAACTGGGCCTCTATTCTGCTGCGTTATAACGATATCGCGTTTCACATGTTTTAGAATCGTTTATGTCACAGTCGCCATTATTGTAAATGACATAAGAGTTATCAAAACGTTGACAATACGGAAACAAGTTATTGACGATATCGTTATTTATTAAGTACCGTGTACAATCCCAGCCCTGGATAAATGTCGTTTCATAGGTTTATTAAGTCAAATAAAAGTCGAAAAGGGTGTTCTAAAAAACAATGAACCGGACTCTAAAAAAGATTTTATTTTTAATAGGTGGTTCTCTTGTGTCTTAAACCGTACCAATTACATTTTCACGGCCGACTTTGCTAAGGAAACAATACCTGCCGGAATGTAACAAACTTATCGGTTGAATAGGGACTTATATAAAGCTATACAACCGTCTAGGCCCGTATTATGGTCACCTCTATAGCGGGGGATAAAGCGCCCGTCACTCTCGCACTTATATACTGGTCAGAGAGTGACAGATGTTTTATCCACATCGATAAACACGACCATAACAGGCCCGCAGAAGAGAAAGGCAGTATTATACGAACTATGTACGAAGTTTATAATGCTCATACTGCCCTTTTTACTTTAGAACGCAGTATTGGCCCTGCACTTTATAATTCATGAAACATGATGCAATTCCGACGTAGATTTGGCAATGTTTTCAATCATCGCGAGCAGTAGCGGAGTAAACAGTCACCACGCAGGTTAACGGCCCTTTTGGGCAAGGCCGCGGGCATCCGCGGGGCCGCCGTTAGGTATTTGGTATCGCTGATTACCGTCGTTCCAAGTTCCAACCAAAGGGGATCTTAGAGAGCCAATGTATAAACTATTAAGGGTAATTTGCAGTACAAAACGGTAACTGGATTAATGTTTTCTGAAAAATGGATATTGAACAAAGTTCCTAGAATAATCGCAAACCAGTTTTAATTGCCGTTTCATTATTTACAATATCCTTGACTTTTATAGGTTTGTATGAGGTATACAAACCTATAAAAGTCAAGGATATTGTAAATAATGAAATTTCGACGGATGGTAAAGCAGGGAAGTTATTCCTATAACAACATTATATCTAGTGGCATGGCACTAGGGAACGCAAATAACCGGTTCAAACCGGTTATTAACCGTCTTTTGCTTACATAAAATTCGGTTATAACCGGTTATTTGCATACTCTAAGTGGCACTGGTTCAGAATCTTTTGTTTTGTTTGTTAATTTTTATGCATGTGTGTAAACTTCATTTGATGACCAATTAAACCTTATAACATAAAATAAACAAAGACATATTTATGCTTACAAGGGACTTCTTTAACATATTTGTTTTCTGTTCCTAAGTAAGATGTGTGTAAATAAAGCTTTTTCGTCCTTTCTGTCTTAGAAACGATGCTCTCACAAGCCAATAGGCAGTATCTCAAATTCAATGGCCAAAGCAGATTCAATCCTATCCCGTTAGTAATAAGGTTCCATTTGCTACAGGACTTGCGTCTCAGATAATGCAATTTGTTTTAGCAGGGCAGAACCTCCCCACTAAAAGGCAAGGAACGTTGATTATTAAATCACCCTGTAGAATGTACTTACCTATAGCAGGATGTCATTAAAAAAAACCTCAAAAGGATTACCATAGGTTAGATACCATTGCACCTAAGCTCCTAAAGTTCTTAAAATGTTTACGTATTTACCAGATTAATACAATCATGTCTTGCAATACCCAATTATAATTCACGTGGAACAGATAAATAAGTACGTAGTACCTACTTAACTACGAGAAAGAAAGAGACAAAAGCATTTATTAGTGAGAAACAACAACAAAGGACAGATAAATACGCTAACAATGTAGGTACCTACCTACGTAACTATGCACAAAACTTATTTTGGTTTATAAATTGGAAAATATATTGGTTGGTAGGAAGAGGCCTTTATGTTAATTCCAATAATGATTGATGCCTCGTGTTAAGTCACATTCCAGTACTAGAATCTTATGGGTCATTGACACCTTGCCTTGAATGTGTTTTTAAGCAAGTTTTCCACTTATTCACTATTCCCTTCCACTTTGTTTCGGATTTCCCAAGTTAATTGCCAATAGACACTGCTCTTTAACTTTTAAGAGTTTTAGTTTTCTTTTAGCATCTGTAAACCACTAATACTATTTGAAAGACCTAGGTACGTGAACCTTCAAAGCCTGTAATAATGTTAAAATATAGCTATTTTTGCACTTTTTTTGGCCAGTTTATACCTATTGCTTACCTGCTAGGACTAAAAGATAATGGCCCCTCTCCAAAGCAAATAAATTGGTGAATAAAGATTTATTATTTAGGCTGGTTTAAAATGTATATGTAGATAAGGCAACCATCAACATCTGATACTCCATTAACTGGAGCAGAATGTTTTTTTCAAATTGTCAAGTAATTATATTAAGCTTAAAATAGTTCTTGATCTACTTTTTGACCATTTTTAATTTCACCATACTTAAAATAATTTAGAAATAACAACATATAGTTTTACAAATTTTAACTGTCATAAATTGCTGCAGGAACGTCACGTGACAAAGCTATAGCAGAAATGCAATTGAACTAAGTCAAACACAAATGAGGACTCTATTGCATCTTGTTTTATTTCCGTATTTTTTTTTGCGATTTTTCGTCCGAGCTATGCTAATTAGACAGTGAGTTTTGTTGGTGGTGATTATTCCTATGATCCAAGCGGGTCCACATTAACTTTAATAAGTCCAAAATGTTGTACCTATTATGTTTATATTTTATAAGTGTCGAAAGTTTTCTTTGTATTTATTAATATGTTTAGTTTTTTTGTTTATAATTTTACCATAGTAGCTGTATAGCCGTGCTGTATCCGTACTGTACCTACTCTTACTGCAAACAATTCCTAACATCTGTTAATTAGGAAGGTTCAATATCATTCTTGACTTCATAATAATATACTCAGCATCAAAAAAATCGCACATGACTGCGAGGCCTCTATAGGTGCGTTTTTTTTGACGCCAAATGTATTTTCGAATGGCAATTTAAAAAAATAGCAACTAAATTGATATACACATAATAAGTCCAGACTTTACAACTCTGCCGTTTATCATTAAGTAATAAAGACTGTTATTTGTTTTGTGAGCCTTCAATAAATAAATAAAATAAGAATAACAGTCAAAAATAAATATACATACATACATACATACATAACGTCACGCGTTCATTCCCAGAGTGAGGTAGGCAGAGCTACAGAAATACCACCAACTCTAAAGTTGTTGATAATTCTGTAACCACATTTTGCAGAATCAGCCTAAGATGATTACCAGTGTATTAGTGACAGGTTACAAGCCCATTGCCTAAAGGGACTACAAGCCTTTAGTCAGAAATAAATATATACCTACAAAATCAAAAAAAATCTATGCCACTGGCAATAAGGTTTGTGTATACAAATACTTGACATTTATAGGTTACCAAAGCATAGGTTAGATTACTGCTTTTGACTGTACCTATTGGCAGGTAATACCAGCATTGAATTTGTACTACTTTGTATTAAAAATGTATCCAAACACAAATGAATTACCTTGAATCAAGTAATTAAATATATAAATTGTTAATTTACTGTTAAAAGCAGATATTGGTAACGGACCTGTTGAATCTTATCCCAAAATACCAAGGAACACATTATAGTCTATAGGGTAAACACATATAATCTTCAGTTATATACGATAGTTTAAACGTCATCTGAATTAAAGTAAAACACAAAATAATTGTCGCTTTAACATAACAGCTGAAAATATTCATAAAACTGAATCAAAGTAAAAGAATGACATGTATTGGGCATAAAATAAAAACCATAACAAATTAAATTATACATGCCTATCTAATATTTTATCTAAAGATAATGATAAAAATATTGAATAACTTGCATCTAACTTATCAAATAAATTAAATGAAGTAATAGAGGTAATTCTCACAACATTATTAATCTTTTTATTTGAATAAAGCAGGTTAAAGGTAGTATAATTTCATTCATCCTTTTGACTATTGTGTAATGAGAATTAAAAACCTTTGGGAAGGCCTTTGTCCAGCAGTGGACATCTTCCGGCTGATAGATCATGATTATATTGACTTAAACTAAAACTGTAATGACCACGATAACCAGGATAAATTATGCCAAGATGACAGAAAGATATGCATGGCATGCTATATAACCTAATATTTTAAATACATTTTACAAGGCATCTTTATTTTTTGTAGAGTAGACTTCAAGTTTAAATTAAGAAAACAACAGCATCTATTTGGCAAAATTATCTCAGTATATTTAGCTTAAATTATTGCCTTATTCAACAATAACCCCAGAATGTAATTAATGATACATGATATTGAGCCAAATATAACAACATGAGCGCTGCCTAGTGAAATAAAAACATTTACTCACGAATAGGGTGTAGAAGCTCATCGCTGTGTTCATCCGAGGAGTGCTGACGCAGGATAGCAGACAGCCATGCATGTAGCTCCTGCTCATTTTCAGCAACCACACAAAACTGCTCCTCACGCGTAAACAGTGCGATCACGTGCTTCTGCTTGAGGTCGAGCCGCCGTGTGATATTGTAGCAGCTTTTGAGCGGCAACACCCGCCGGGGTGGCGCACCCGCACGGTACTTCTTCTCAGACTCGTAATAGTCCAGCCGAGCAGAGCACTCTGCGCTTTCCGATCGCAGCACGAAGTACTTTTTCTTCATCGTCTTCAGCTTCCGCAGGTGCCCCTGGCGCACCACGGGGCCCGCACCCGCTCCCGCTCCCCCACCCGCTGCTGCAGACATGTCAGCGCGCCCACATCGCAGCCCTAGCGGCCCAAGCACATCCACTGATAACCTTGAGGTTGTTTACGAATTCCACGATCGCAGTCACCCGACCTCACGAGACGCTCCCGACGGTTCACGTAAAGCACGCGTCGCGACTAAAAATACGTACTATCTTTTTCGAAAAGTGCGTAAATAGTAACGCGCGGCACGATAAATCGAACGCCCGATTCGCGAATCGACGCAGTTCCGTATTTGCGGTTCTAAAGCGCCTCTCTGCTTGCCAGAGAAATTCCTCGCGGCCACGATAACAATATTTTTTACGTTATGAAAATAACAAAATACATCAACAACACTTCAATCCATAATTTGGTACGCTATTTCACTCGGTCATTCACAGACACTAGAGTTTAGAAAGAGATAAAATCATTCATAGTAAACGTAATCTGCACCGCACGCCCTTCCGTAACGCAGGGCATGGAAGTCATGCCTCTGCATGACATCAAAACATTCAATTTTACTACTGTCCCACAGTTCCCGCACTGTTATGAAACTTCTTGACTATAACAATCCGTTTACTCTTTAAGATTCGTATAGGTATGCCACCACTTGATTTATAAGAACTGCGCATCGTTCTACGCTATTGCGTGTCATTTATTTGTACGGCGGAATACTATACTACACCCACCACACCATTTTACTTTACTCGGAAATATTCAAGTACGATGCGCAAAAAACTGGCTGTGTAGGGACTCAAAACGTGGTCCTTTGCGCAGACTGCAGATAGTATTAGATTGTATGATTGTATTGTATTTTAACGATTTAATTAAGATTGCGATAATTAATTGTGCATTACGTCCTTAGCTTATAAATAAATATTTTAATGTAAACATAAACATCGTTGAACAATAAATAGTTATAGAACTGAATTCGTTTCGTTTACGTTATATCGTGAGGAAGACCCTTTATTAAAAGGGACTTATTTTACTTTATTTCGTGTGGTCACCCAATCACTGAACTTTTCAAAACTGTGCTATATTGTAATATGTAACTAATGCTCCTATTGTATTTTACAGTGTGTCCCTGGATAAGGTGCACAAACGAATAGGGTTGAATGAAACTTTTTTTTAATCTAGTTTCATCCCAATTCGTTCTTATCTAGGGACACACTGTATATAATACAAGGCAAAGAGTAACATGTTAAAAGTAAGGACGCTAATCGCAAAGCAACGGCAGCAATTTGCGTTTTTTACGCAAGTAATATACTGAGGCTCTCAAATTGAAGTTTGAAGTTACGTTAGCTTCTTCCCTTTCTCTTGATTTACTCTCAAGTGACGAGTGACAGAGACTCTGCACCCTAAGTTTCAAATTTAATGGTTCCTGGTAACCATCCTGTAATGTCGAATCAATTATTGAACATAGGGCATACCCTTTCTTTTTGCATTGTTTTAAAATTAGACTTACAGATGACGACATACAATCAATACAGCGCAGTATTAGGCGCGAAAACAATATACGCAATTAAGTTACAAACATCTGTTTTGTTATCCTAGAAACTATTGAACTCATAACCTTTCATTCAATAAGGTAAATGGGGATAAGATGGAAAACAGTGTAAACAAGATGAAAAACTACTCATAATTCCGTACATATTTATAATACCTACATTACCTAATCCCCTGTTGGCTGAGCCTGCCCGATACCTAGCAGAGCAAAATAAAGTATTATTTGTTTTTTTTTTAACAAGGCGTGTTTTAAGGACCAAATCACGTTTTCTCATCTTACCTTGTGATCTGTAACATTAAATAGGGGCGAGATACTATTTATTGGAAAGTATAATCGTGTCTTGAATTTGAATTGCTCTGCCATTGATTTATGATATTGGGTATCATCAGTATTTTAGGATTTAACGGGTTTTTCAATCTTATCTTGACAAACCTTGACACGGTTTGAGAAAAATATTCTTTTTTTTTGATAAGATGCCGTCAGATGCACTTAACTAAAAAAAAAACCCATACGAGAAGTTTAAAGTAAAATAATGAGCATTATTGTTACCACTACCAGTCTAGTTGATAGCATTGAATAAAATTAGGGAACTTTAGTATAACTTAAAATAGGCAAAAAAAAGAACACAATTGATTTGAACCGATAAAAAACAAGTATTTATTAATATCACAGTTGCTTGGAAGACTTCAGGCAACGAATGTAAGGTACGTATAGTATAAATAAACTATTTCAGATACTATGTCAATTTTACCCCTTAAGAATTCCTTCCTATACCATTTTTTTTTATCATCAGCGTGACTTTAATTAACTTTTCTAACGGTTATAAATTGCAAAAATATGACACTTTATTTACGACACTAAATAAAAACCCATTTCATCTAGCCTTTCCATAAGTACGTTAAGCATTAGACAAAATATAGCAAATACAAGTGTTGTCATAAAACCATAGGTGAAGAAATTGGGTCCTTAATAATATTTATCCTTATACTTCTGAGAGAAAACTTTAATGACCTATCTATTCTGTTTTAATTATTTACACGTACACGAGGGTTATTTGACTAAAACACAGTTTCAAACTCAACAGTGTGTTGGCAAATAAATAAACTATTTAAAATATGGTCACCCTATTTTTAACCGATTCGATGTCAAACAATCGTCGACATTTATGATAGTCATAAATCGTCTGAAGACTCTTTTACTAATCTTCATTACAGTGGCAACACTTGATTTCAAAATGTCCGACAAGTCCGTCATGACCGTCATTTCATTCATTCACTTGTCTAGCTAAAATAAAAAAAGCCTAGCAAAGGACGACAAGTGTTGGCAAATTAGTGACGACAAATGCGTGCTATATTTTAGTTTTATGTACTCCTTTTCGATTACTAAACGTGTTTAGCTTAAGCTAGGTATGTATCATATTATAGACGTTTCCTGATAATATTTCCGCTTGTTTACATTGTGAAATTGATAGGTATTCTTTTCTGTGGTGTGAAGTCTTTTTACTGGGGAAAGGAGAGCTTTTGTGGGTCCATTGGTGTCTGATAAGTGATTTAGAGTTTCGGCGGTGGTGCTGATGGACCATGTCCGTGTACTGTTAGTCAGTTTCGTGTCACGGAGTTGGTAATGTCAATTATATCGCTTTTCTTACGTACTCGCTTTATTCGTAATACGCTGTTCGCTTTTGCGGTTTCTCAGTTTTGCAATAGTCGTTAGAGCGTAGAAAATGTGTCAGGCGCCCTGCAGTACCGATGAGTTTGCTGTAACTTAGGTTTTATCTTTACTTAAGATCTTATTGGAAAGTGTTTCTGTTCTAGGCGCTCCAGTGGCGTTTGGCAATGATGGACCTCAGATCCTAGGCCCACAAGTAAGTGATATACCCTTATCTTGTTATATAAGACTTATTTACTCCGCTGTTCATGTACTGTAACTATAACTGTTGTGTATATTTGTTGCAGCTATTGTAATATGGCATCAGGTAACTCTTCTTTGGAGAGCAATGGCAGCAATGGTAAGTTCTTTAATGATTTATTAATTAATGTTTTAGGAATAGGTACTACGCTCCTCTGTTGTGAAACATGAAAAAATGTTGTGAGCCACAGACTATCCAAATTAAATAGTTCCTAGAGTGATCACAACCCTCAGTAATAATGGGACAGAAAAGAAAGAGAGGAGAGATATTGTAATTGTAATATTTAAATCTAGATGGCCTGAGGCTTATGCCACTTTTCTATAGCTGTTTTCTCTTGACTTTAGTGACTTATTCTAAGAAACATTTAGATAGACACACAGTATGATTACTGCAAGTTTACCACTGACAGAGAGTTTGCCTTCATTTAATTTCATACAATTAAAGCAATTTTCAGAATACTGTTACCCATGTCTACCGATTTAGAAATAACTATTTTATTTGTATGAGATTAAAGCTAAAAATTAAATGAAGGTAATCCATCTGTCAGTGTTAAACTCAAAATAATTCTACTGTTATCACATTTGCAAAAGATATTGGTAGTTATTGCTTGTTATAGTTTATTTTTTATATGGGACAATTTCATTTTATTTTACATGTTTATGGGAACAAAAATTTGTTATTCATTAAACTATTTATTTGTATTTGCTTCCTACCCATAAAATTAACTGTTTAACATCCTATGTAACTTTTCTTCTGTTTTCGATCTCCTTGCTAGAATTGTTTGTGTTTTATAAAGAGTCATCATGTTCCTGCCCTTGTCCCACACTAAATGGGGTCGGCACAACATGTTTTCTTCCACTCCTCTATCTGTTGTTGACTCACACGTCCCTGATGCAACCATCTTAGTCTATTTCCCATAAAGAGTAAATTGCATAAAATAACTTTGTTGCAGAGTCGATGTCCCACAGCTACGTAAGCAATGACCGCCACAATGCCTCTCAATTGCCAACAATACCAATTCCCATAGACGACTATGTGAGCCCCAACTACGAGAAGCAAAACTACACTGTTAAAAGCCACGGGGCCCACGTGATGAGTGGCCCGTATGAATCCATAGGGCAGTATGATGTGCTCAGTAAACAGACCAATGAGAGCTTGAAGCAACAGTGTGAAAAAGCTTTGCATGAGTTGAACCAACTTAGAAGGCAGCATACGGAGACTTCAAGGCGGTGTGAGCATGTTATGAAGGTAAGAAACTTTCTTATATAGGTTTAAAGTTACGCAACAAATGCAGAGTTTTGCCCAACATTATAATGATTTTTTGACAACTATAATAATAATCTGGTCATGATTCTACCCACATAGAAATCATTTATGTAAAAAGACAAATAAACAAATGCATTTCTACTATCAAACTTTCAGAAAGGAATGAGTATAAAATGAATAAGAATCAATTGCATGCAAACCAGTCAGTCAAATAAATCAATCAAGAGACAATCTCACACATATTGGCCTAGTCCCAAACAAAGCTTGAACTATGGGTACTAGACAATGATAAACATGCTTATAAGGTGTCAAATTAAAACATTTTACACAATAGGTGGTGCAGACAAATTGCAAACAGTAACATAAATCTATGCTAGCTATAAAACATAGTATAGCTATAAATATATGCTTACCAAACTAATAAACAGATATTCAAATACATACTAATATGAATAAATACATAATAAATGACCTACATAAATAAATAGATAATAATAAATAAATATCAATATATCCATATCAGGGAAATAACGAAAAGACAGCCACATGACAGAAATTCACCCTTTACATATTAAACATAGTGAGAGACTTGAACTGAGACAATTATAATCCTACTAATATTATAAATGCGAAAGTTTGTAAGTGTAGATGGATGTTTGTTACTCTTTTACGCAAAAACTACTGGACGGATTTTGGTGAAATTTGAAATGCAAACAGCTTATACCTTGGATCAACATAATAGGGTACCTTTCATATCGCTATTCCCTCGGGAACTGATTTATACGCGTATGAAGTCTCGGGGGGAAACTTGTATTGAATAAAAAAAAATCGGAAGGTATATTGCAACAATTGTATTTTCTTTTAGGAATTGGAATACTTCCGAGGCCAACACCGGGCAGCCATGAACCAACTGGAGGTGTCTGCACAGGAGGCTTCTAGCTTCCGTGGGAAGTACGGGGACCTGCTTAATGATAACCAACGGTGTGTGAAATAAAACAACTGCTAATGAAGAGTTTGATCTATGATTCATTCTATCCTCATAACGCCTAGAGAAAAGTTTTCTTTGTTTGTGGCATTAGGGGGCAACTTAATTCGTACCTAGATTTCCATGCTTTAAGACTCAGTTTCATTGGTTGAGAGCCCGCTTGCTTCTTTGCATTCTTTGATACATTGCATCACTACAATAGCTCCTGGCTCAATAATGTTATAACAACTCGTCAATGGATTGCTAAAAGGATGCGAGCTGTTGCCCAATGAAACAGCCTTTAGATGTTGAACTTCACTAGTAAATTGGTGTTCCCACTTTTATCACAAAGTATTATCATTCAAAAACATTTCGAGAAGTATTAGTTTAGGTATGGAATTTCACATTGAATTGCCGTAACTATGTTTTTTCTATGTGTATCCCAATGTTAGTTTGTCTGTTTTACATAATTGAAAAGATAAGGCTTCAATTTTTTTTTAGGTTGGAGCGTGAAGTGCAGCATCTCCAGCAGAGTGGCACAGCCGAAGGGTCTGATGCTCTTGTGCACACACTGAGGAAGTACGAGTCCTTAAAGGAAGAGTTTGACTGCTACCAGAAAAGGTATTGTTTGTAGTATGTTCAAATATACTAGCATAAAGGCATTCCATCTTAGTCCTCAGGGTTGGCAACGTCTCAAGATTGTAGTCTCAGGTGGCCTGTGTGCATTGCCTGTGCCTTCTTGCCATAAATAAAAATATCTAAAATAATATTTATAGTGGTATTGAAGACTATCTACCCCCAGACGCTCACAGAGAAGGTGTTATAAGTTTTACGTGTGTATCTGATTGTGTCAAGAAGGTCCGCTCGCTTGTATAAAAGATGGCGTCGGAATTTTCCAAGTAAATTTTGAACCTGTTCCTGTTTCCTATATAGAATCTCAAGTAAAAACATATGAAATATTTTTTATTTTAATATTACAATCTTGTTATAATTTAATAAGTTCATGGTGATTATCTAAAACTCGACATTGGGGAAATACTTGTTAAGTTGTGAAGCTGAAATTTCCCGTACAAAATGCGATATCGTTTCTCTCCCCTCGAACCTAGTCCAATTTCTGAATATGTTGTAGATATTATGAGAAACTAGGTCTGTACAGTCAAGGTTATAAATATGTATACACTTTAGTACCTTGTCTAATTAACGTCATGTTTAAACTGCCATATGAAATTGTCACAGCGATTAAAGTGACACGGTACTAAAGTGTATACATATTTGTGACCTTGACAGTACATTAAGATAATACAAGATACAAATGAAAAAATGAAAAATGCAAATGGACTTGATTTAGGGGATGAGAATCGTTATCGCCCGGTGCGAAATATGTATGTTTTTTTACAGCTACGTGATTTATCCCCGTTGCACAATCCTCTTAAAACAAGAAGTGAAAGCTATAAAGAAAGGAATAAAAGAGTATTGTCACTCTTATTTATATAACAATAAGAATTAATTCAGCATATTTATCTTCAGGTATGACGACCTAATCGAGAACCACAATGCCACCTTGGAGAAGCTTCGCCTCGTGCAGGAAGAAAACAGTCGACTAAAGACGCAGTGCCACGAGTTGACGCAAGAGAGGAATGCTGTTGTGAGTTATTTTTGATTTTAATAAGGTTAAACATATATGGTTAAAAGAAGGCGACGAGCGTCCAGTGGCGCACTTATTATGAAAGTTTTCTAAAAAGCTAGAGTGTCATCTTGACATCAAATTATGGTTTTTGGTTGTTATAATGAAATACACAATTTATAGGGTACATATGACATAACTTAATAACAATTGGCTTATGAGTGAGTATAGGCCGAGAAAATTAAGCTTAATATGGGCAATCAGTGGAAATAAATCGTGTAGTTTTAAACGCGCAGTAAATACCTTGAAGTGTCTAGGTGAACATACTAAAAGTCTTCAATTTTGGGAGGTGTGCTGAGGGCGTAGGGAGGTTTAAGGTCCCTTTTTTCACGTGTTTTTGCTCATATTTGTACCATTAGCAATATAATAACTTCTGACATAATTTTTTCTACAAAGGACCATGGGCAGTAATGTCCCCCCCCACCAACAGAAATGAAACATGTCTCATTTAATAGATCTCAGCAACATTATGTATTTTTACTATGGAGACGATCACCAGATGTATGGGGTTTTCTTGGAAAACCATAATCGTATCGTATGGAATTTGTTTGAAAATGAACACATATATGGATGATTTGCCTTATTTGGCCCTTATTTTCATTAAAAATATCCCATTGATTTTGCTACTAAAATAAGTATTTTGTCTTTTTTTGGGTCCTTATAAACATATAGACATGCATCCCGTTACTGTTGGTGGGGGGGGACAGTGCCCATACAAATTTGCCCATTGTCCTTTGGTCACATTAATTTTTACTCTACGATCAATACTTTGGGAGCTAGATGGTGTTTAAGTTATCTGAGAGATGAAAATACTACTCTAAATCGTAATAGATAGCCAGTTGAAATATTCACATAATATGCACCGTTATGGTGGACAAATAGTTAAATAATGAAAATAAAAAAATAAAAAAAATAAGGGAGGTACCCATACAAGATTGTTGTTTGATTTTATACATTTTCTTGATCTAGTAATTTAACGGAAAAAACTAGCCGTCTTTTTTCCGTTAAGTTGACTACACGAAGGTTAAAGGTTCATTTCGACGCATACTGCCAGAAACGCAAATTACCTGATACTCAGATGACCATGCTTTCATTCGTGAAGTACTTTATAGGCAATAGACCCGATACGCAAATGACCTGAATTTCTTTCGCGAAAGACCCAATACGCAAATGACCTGAATTTCTTTCGCGAAAGACCCGTTACGCAAATGTCCTGAATTAATCAGGTACTTCCTCGTGGTCATACTAATTTGTCCTACTAGTCAAAAAATTAACCTAGATTGATCACTACATACTAATTGTGGTTGTAAAAGTAGGTAGGTTAGGTTCGTTAATTATCTTCAGACGCCCGAAGGGCAAAACCTCCTAGAAGCAGGAGCCCAGCCCTCGGGCGAGGCTCCGTCAAAATTAAGTATGACAAAAAAATAGCAGGACCACGAGGAAACAGCCAATTATCGACTAAAGTAATCGACTTGGTTTAACTCAACATTTTTTTGTAGAATATTGCATATTGCAGTTTCTGGCACTATGCGTAGATTTCTTGGTCTGGTAATTTGAGCATCCGGTCATTTGCGAATTGAAATTCTGGTATTCTGCGTAGATGGTGAGACGCGTAAATATTCATGGTCATCTGAGTATCAGGTAATTTGCGTTTCTGGCAGTATGCGTCGAAATGTAAAGGTTATTAAACTTTGTCATATGTGCTATGCATTTTTAAGAAAACAATCATAGTAATGAGGGCGCCACTGGACGCACGGCGTCCTCTCATACTTACAATTTTATATTGCACCTGTATGTCCAATTAAATATGGATACAATATGTGGCAAAGAGCCTTTGAACGGTATAAGTGTTATATTATAATATAACTAATATTTGCATTCCCCTTGTCAGATTGCATATTCGGGAACAGCAAAAGAATGGGTAAAATTTGTCACTATTTAGAACATTTTTTTTGTTAGTAAAATGTTTTTCTTTTGTAACAAAAACGCATTATCTCGGGACGCCTCTCATACGATCCTGCACCAAAGGGAGGCGCGCCCTCTTATTAGGATTTAGGAATCCTTAGACTCAGGAGAGTGGTGTCATAAGAAACATACATACATACATACATAACATCACGCCTTCATTCCCAGAGTGGGGTAGGCAGAGCTACAGAAATACCAACAACTCTAAAAAGACATGTTAATAATTCTGTAACCACATTTTGCACAAGTAGGCTGAGATATTTACTAGTGTATTAGTGACAGGTTGCAAGCCCATCGCCTAACAATACTAGAAGCCTTTATTCCCTTAGTCGCCTCTTACGACATCCACGGGAAGACATGGAGTGTCACTATTCTAACCCGGAATCCACATGGGCATAGGAAACATAAAGGCCTATAATAGGCCTTAGGTATAATACTTAACCTCTCCGCCGCATGTGACGGCTGTAGCCGTCTCGGTTGACAGTGTGAAATAGGGGATCCTATCATTTCTTAACCAACATTTCACAAGTGATTCATTTTACAAACATATAATTTGACAACCCATGTTTTTTTCGGAACTGCAAATAATTCTGGATTCATATCAGGACCATCGTGTAGAACCCTGTTAGGTTAGGTTACTTTTATAAAAATCCTGAATTGTTTGTAGTTACAGAAAACAAAGCGGGTTGCCAAAGTTGCGAGACGAAGCATTTGTCAAAAATATGTCGGCGAAAAGGCAGAGAACCGTAAAATAGACGTAATTAATTGTCTTAGATGAAGGTTGACGTTAGCTATGGTTGCTTGCCGTTACGGGCGGCGAAAAGGTTAAATACATGAATGGATAAATCCTTTCTTCAGATCCGTGAGCGCAACACGCTGAAGCAGCAAGTGGCCAACGTGGTCCGCCAGTGGGATGGCGGGGCGCGGGAGAGGGCCGACATGAAGAGGCTGACAGACGAGCGGAACGCCGCCATGGCCGAGTACACGCTGATCATGAGCGAGCGGTGAGAAGGAGCTCTAGAAATTTTGCATTTTCCTCTTCTCTTTTGTTCTTGTCACAGTTCGTCACATTTGTGAGACATGGTGTGACGTCACATATTTTGCAATTTTGGATCTAGAAATTATTAAATTAAAACGGCAGTTCCGAAAATTCCCATTTTAAATTATCATTTAATAAAATCAACATCAAATCAAACATTTATTATTTATATACCTACTTACATAACATCACGCGTTCATTCCCAGAGTGGGGCAGGCAGAGCTACAGAAATAACAACTTTAAAAAGACCTCTTTATGATTCTGTAACCCCGTTTTCCACCATCAGGCTAAGAAGGTTACTAGTGACAGGTTGCAAGCCCGTCACCTAACAGTACTACAAGCCCTTATTCCCTTAGTCTTACGACATCCACGGGAAGATATGGATTGGCACTGTTCTAACTCGGCAACCACACGGGCACGTTATTAATTATATGGAATTTTACAAACTTATTCATATAGCAGTCACTTCGTTCTCATATGGGTTCAAATTTGAAATTTGAACACTATATGTACTAGATTTTGAAATGTGACATCATGAAACTTAGGACCCCTTGTCACACCATGTCACATTTCGTCGAACCCTTCTCCTCTTGTGGCCTGTGGGTTCGTTTGCTTTACCATAGTAGCTAGACCTCTTTCCACAGCCCGCAAAAATACAAGCAATATTTTTTGTACAGGGATACGGTTCACAAAGAGATGGAGAAGCTATCTGACGATCTTCAAGCTGCGATGAAGCGAGTCGCCGCTCTGGAATCTGCCCTGCAAGCTTCCAGGGAAGAACAAAGGGCTACTGCTTTACAGGTAATTGCTAATTATAAATGTGAAAGTGTTTGTTATTTAACAGTGTAGCTGATCGATGTGAAAAGTAGGGTAACCTATCGATCTTCCGAAACTGACTTGTCCGATTTTCACTTGTCCGAAAACAGTTCCCCGAATTTTTAAAATCCATCTGCTTTGTTTACCATACTTACGAAACGCCGCTGGTTTGTTTCCCCGAATTAACGTTTTCCCGAAACTCAATAGCCCGAAGAACGTTTGCCAACTTTATTGTTTGACAACTGATTTGTTACCCCACTTTTCATAATTCCGATGCTACGTTACACCTAAATTTCATTTCCCCTAATATCATTACACCGAATGCCATAAAAAAAATTGCAACAGATTTTATTAATTATTCCCGGCATTTGGAAATTTGTTGCTTGTCGCTTTTTTGTGTTATGATTTGGTTTTTGCGACTCGTGCTAGAACAGTGGGTTAAGTAGGTTACAACTGCGACTCCGCGGAAAAAAACTGGCACGAAAAGTGGGTTAGGTTAGGTTAGAACTGCGACCCCGCGGAAACAAACTGGCGCTAGAAAAGTGGGTTAGGTTAGGTTAGAACTGCGACCCCGCGGAAACAAACTGGCGCTAGAAAAGTGGGTTAGGTTAGGTTAGAACTGCGACCCCGCGGAAACAAACTGGCACTAGAAAAGTGGGTTAGGTTAGGTTAGAACTGCGACCCCGCGGAAACAAACTGGCGCTAGAAAAGTGGGTTAGGTTAGGTTAGAACTGCGACCCCGCGGAAACAAACTGGCACTAGAAAAGTGGGTTAGGTTAGGTTAGGGTAAATTACATTGCAAACTCATGCGATTCGATGTTTTGACACAGCGGAAAAGTAATATTTCGGAAGTAAAACTTTACGCCAAATAAATTAGTTGGCAAATGAAACTTTGGGATTTCAATAAGTGGCGATTCGAATCATAAGCGAAATGAAATTGCGACGAAATAAAAATAGGGGACATAATAATATGGGAAACGTAATTTCGGGCAAACAATAATTACGCGAAGTGGAAAAAAGGGAAACGTTTTCGGGCTAATAATATTCGGAGTAACGAATTTCGACATTATGATAGGTAACCGAAAAGTAGAGATAGTGTTAAACCCAAAAAGGACAGGGACAGTTTAATACAGTTTACTAGCTTTTTCTCGCGACTCCGTCGTTTATCGCTATTCCGTACGGAACTGTTCGACTTTCCGGAATGAATACTACAGTCGACTAAGAGATGTATCCACTTTGGCACCTTATTGCATTGTAATAAGGTTCAAAAGTTGATACATCTCTTTTTAGTCGATTGTACCTAATGTCCATCTCCGGGCTATAAAATGTCTTTGTATCAAAATTCTAGTCAGTCGGTTGAGGCGTTAAACCATGAAAGCGTAACAAATAAATCAGCACTCATTCCCATTTATAGTATTAATAAAGATAAAGGCTATTTGGAGCGTGAATTTCAACGGGTCATCATAACCTTGGACGGAAACTGATTGGTTCCCAATTCGCAGGCCGAGAGCCTACGGCGTGAGATCGAGTCGGCGCTGGTGGACCGCGACCGCGCGATCAAGGAGTGCACCGACCTGAAGACGCCACAGAATACAAACACACTAGGAAAGTCCCGGTAAGTGGGCGAATGGGTTCACTATTTTTTTACCAAATAGACGGAATGACCGGGAGACTGATCGACCGCCCGCCTGTTCCGACCGGGCGTCCCCACCTACTATCATCAATATTTTACTAAAGAATGTTTCACAAGCTGTTTTATTTCACAAACATACATATGGAAAACTGCTTTTTCACTTCTCATGTTCGTAAAGTCCTTCTTTATGTTGGGTATAGGCTGCATAAAATCGCATTTTTCGTCATCTAGAGTTAAGCCCTACAGACAGACAGACAAGGTGACTAAATAAACTTGTTATTTGAATACATTTACTTTAATTTATTTGCCTTCAATGGTGCATCTAACAAAAATGAAATTGAAAACTATTAAAAACAAACATTATTCACAAAAAAAAATACAAATCAACGCATGACTTGGCAGTATTGAGTTTGACTTAAGTTAAAACTTACATGCAGAAAATAAAGCAAAAAGGTAAAAATTAATTATACAGTGGCGGGAAAGAGGTTTTTGTCTCGTTATGGACTATTAATTACTTGTTTTCTTCGCAAAACTGGCAGTATTGCGTTCGACCTAAGTTAAAAGTTTCATGCAGAAATTAAAAAAAAAAAGATTAATAGTAGTGGCGGGAAATAAGTTGTTGTCTCGTTTTGGACTATACATTATTTAGTTGTTTTCTTTGCAAAACTTGTTGTGTTACGGAATTTTGTTAAAATGTCGTCAAGTGGAGAGGAAATAATGCTCACACAAAGTTTTTAACAAAAAAAGACAATGTTTCCTAAGACAGTTTACCTGTATCTCCTATGGTTTCGGATTTTCCTATACGGTCCTGGTTAAAAAAACACACTGTATAACTACTTACTAACTTTTGAAAGACACCCCTTTTTTAGTAAGTCTTGAAGTCTCGCAAAAAAGGCACATTCTATTTTGACACATACATAAACTTGAAGATTTTTGAAGACTACTAAAATGTTACTCATGCTGATGAATCAAATAAGTCACTGTCTTTTGGAACATATGCCACAAAGTTGTTTAGTTCTACTGAACCCCATAAATAAATAAATATCAGGGGACAATCTCACACAAATTAACCTAGTCCCAAACTAAGGTCTAGATTGTACTATGGGTACTAGACAACGATAAACATACTTATATAGAGAAATACATACTTAAATACATAGAAAACATCCATGACTCAGGAACAGATATTCGAGCTCATCACACAAATATCTCCCCTTACCGGGATTTGAACCCAGGACCGCTGGCTTCGGGTCACTCCCAACTAGGCTAACGTGTCGTTCAATGTTCCCTATTTCTGTTTGTTCATAGACAAGATAACTCGGCGTATCACCACTTAGGTCTAGCAAGCGGTGTTGGCAACGACGGGTTTTTGAACGGGCAGCACTCCAACGACCCCTCGTTGGATAAGTTACAAGGTAAGACAATTAACAACCTTATTATGTTAGTATTTAAGTTGATTTTATGCATAGGTAGTTAACCAAATGTGAACAAAACCACGTGTTGCAGTTCAGCCAATAGAAGCAGAACACTGCTACGTGAAAACTCGTCAGTTTTGATTGGCGGTTTAATAGAGCCACGTGGTCTGGTGTGTTTACATTTCGTTAAGTATTAAAACAAATTAAATAATTAACAAATATTCGGAGACAATGTCACAGAAATTGACTTAGTCCCAAACTAAGCTCTAGGCTTTTCCTATGGGTACTAGATAATAAACATACTTACATAGGCGAAACATCTAAGACTCTGGAACAATTCGCGCTCATCACACAAATACTTGCTCTTACTGGGATTTGAACCCAAACAACTGGATGGAACTGGACTGGATTTGACTTCTATCTTAGAAGGTAGGGTCACTATGAACTAGGCTAAAAACCGGCCAAGTGTGAGTCGGACTCGCGCACGAAGAGTAAGGCCCCTTTATGGTACTAAGGGGGCCGTAATTTTTTTATTTTAATTTTAATTTATTTTCTTTATTTCTAAGGTGAATATACGACTAAATATTCAGTGAATGATTCAAGCGTCTACCTGTTGCTGTTATTAATATCGAGCAAAAAATGGCAAAAAAAAACACGTTTGTGGCATGGGAGTCCCACTTAAATATTTATTTTATTCCGTTTTTAGTATTGTTATAGCAGCAACAGAAATGCATCATCTATGAAAAATGCAACTGTCTAGCTATCACGGTTCATGAGATACAGCCCGGTGACAGACAGACAGTGGAGTCTTAGTAATAGGGTCCCGTTTTTACCCTTTGGGTACGGAACCCTAAAAATGGAGTATAGTATGGAGGGCGCTTATTTATCTTGACATATTTTTTTATTTATTGTTGGCACCCTATGGTTTCTGGAAATACAGATGAAGGAAAATAATTACTTGGCCGTTCGCATAAAACGTGAAACGTTTTGAGCAAATATATAGTATTCTAACAGCGTAACCTTCGCTCCCTCCGCCTGTACCTTTATGCCATATCACACTTCACATAGTCTACAGGGGCAAACTATGTCGGAACTGTTGGATATAGGAAATCTCCAAGTTCCCTTGATTCGTATGTATTTATGAACACATGGTTGCAGGTCTAGTGGGCATGCCGGGCGACTCTGCGGACAAGGAACGAGTGGACAACTTGGAGCAGGCCAATCAGGAGCTGCAGCGGCTGCGGAAACAGCTGGACCGCGCAATGGCCGACCTCACTGACGCGCAACGGGAGGCTGAGGTACATACACGTCTTATCTATACAATGACTGAAGTTTGCGGAGAATATAAGGAATAGGGAGAGTATTGGGATACTTATTATGCGCGTATGGAGTAGCGAGCGTTTTTCCGTCTTTTATTTTAGCTGATGGTAAGTGGGTTCGGAGACCCTTAGATGTTTGCGAACTCAAGACAGCAATCTGAAGATTACAAATCATTACGCTTGTCTTGCTTCCACTGTAGAATACTACAATGCGAACGCTGCTGCTTCAAGCTTGAAGAGTATTATTGCATAGGACTGCTGGCAAAAGCGGTTTTTGAAAATCTTTAATATTACTTACATACATACATATACATCAAATCACGCCTACATTCCCAGAAGGCAGAGCTCTACAAAAATACCAACAACTCTAAAAAGACTTGTTGATAATTCTATAACCACATTTTGCACAAGTAGTCTAAGATCTTTAGCAGTGTAGGTGTGGGTACCCCCACACCTACACTGCACGATGAAGCTCGTATAGTCACCATTGGCCTCACCCCGCACCATAAGGTGCGTATGCATAGCCCCGGCTCTCAATTAAGTTGTACGCCTATAGTTTCGACCACAAAACAACTTGTTCTGATTTATGAGCGGGTAGAATAAAATTAAACTTGAGTTTGAAAATAAATATTTGACTTTAAATGTGATGTTTATACAACCTTTTTTGAACAGGTGTCGAAGCGGCGGCGGGACTGGGCGTTCTCAGAGCGAGACAAGCTCTTGCAAGAGCGAGAAAGCGTCAAAGCGCTCTGCAACAGGCTACGAAAGGTATGAGTAAAAGTTGTTGAAATTGACAAATGACAAATGACAAAATCTTTATTCGACATCACAGAGCATGGTGACAGAAGTACAAAAGCAACTCAATGGGTAACTAAATAAAAGAATCAACAGAGGGCATAGATTATTACATACAACAGAGTAAGTGTGTACTGGGATGCCTGAAAAGGGGCTGGACTCAGCATTTTGCTCCAGCGTGTCAACGCTGCAGCGCTGGTTTTCAGCCAGACCCTTACTAGGTGGCTATTAAATAAACAAAAAGCTTGTCGGCACGGAATAGGCGTGAGAATACAATATTACACCTATTAATTGATCATACTGTCGAGGGTTCCAGAAAACGCTCAAGCTACACGTAGTCAATTACGCGTGTCCTGGAACGCTCTATCCGTACCTGCAGCTACGCATTTTTAGAGCTTTTAGAGCCGCTGGCAGTCGGTCTAGGTCGCGCGTCAAAGAGGACGCGCTCGTTCCAATGTACGCAGCTTTAAGCGAGTGTTTCGATTGCGCAGGAGCGTGACGCCATGGTGGGCGAGCTGGCGGACGCGCGGCGGCACGGCGGCAAGGACACGCCGCGCGCGCGCGCCGAGCGCGACCACCGCGACTGCGCGCCCATTGCGCACCCGACGGTAATCATTCTCAACAGGACCTTATATACCTACCCCCTTACTTATGAACGTGGAATAAGCTTGGAATAGTTTATGCCATGCTTTGTTACTTTCTGTCAGTTACAAATGTCACAATTGCAGGTAAGGGCAAAGCCATTGAAAGGTATGAAAGCATATTTTGTTTATCATTAAGGGTAAATTTTCCTTCAATTCATTTGCAAAAGTGTGTTACATGTCTATACCCGACACATAGTTACTTTCTAGGATACTCATGCATGTTATTAGAAATCGCAGGTGTCCTAAATTGGCCACGCGTATCATATGAGGTTTCATTATGATACCGTTGCATAAATAACTATATTATAATATCTTTTTCCAGGACATCGAATGGGATGTGGTCGACGTGGAGCTGGACGGGCTGGGCGCGGACGGGTCGCTGGGCTTCGAGCTGGCGGGCGGCCGCGACCAGCCCTACTTCCCTCATGACCCGGCCGTGTACGTTGTTGCCGTGCGCGCCGGCTCCAGCGCCGATGGTCGTGTTAGGTAAGCCTGCAATACATAATATTTTTTTCACACCACCTGCTCGACAATGCCAAATTACATATCATGCAAACCTTACGCAAACCAACTCATTAAAGCCCTTGGCTTTAGCCGGGGTGTAATGTTGTACTGAATCTCATTATAACTCGCTGGGTTGTAATATTTTCACTTTTCATAGTTCTTATTACAATGGCCTTAAAGTCTAATTTCGTAATAAAAGATCAACTAATACTCGAAGGCCGGGCGCGGCGCCGCCGCCACCGCCGCGTCGAACCTAATTTGAAAATCGAACATTTTCTAAAATCGAGCTGGCCACGGCAAGCTGAATGGAACACATTTGAAATTAAACAAAAGCCGCGAGTATTGTAAGACGCTGCAATAAATGAAATATCAAATATGAAATCTCATCTCAAATATCAATTTTCACTTTTAATTTTAATTTACTATAATAAAACGCTGTTTTTAGTAGACTCGCTTTTTTATTGTCTCGCAAAAGGTGAGAAAAGTAGAGTACACTCCTCGGGGATAAAGCTGTTTTCGTCTTGGGCGCGCTTGAACCCCTCACTGCGCTCAGGACTCTTCTTAATTCCCTCGCTTCGCTCGGGAATTAACTCGTAACACCCTCGCTGCGCTCGGGAGTTAAATCTGGAGTCCTTCGTTACGTTCAGGATTCAATATCGCGCCCGTGACATAAAACTGTGCTTTATCCCCTCGGTGTATAATCTACTATTTTACTACAGTGTGTTAGTAAGTGCATAATTACTACCCTAATAAAAGGCGACAAAGCCATTCATTAATCCTCCCCAAAATCAGGGTAGTAATATTGAGTGGAATTTCATAACTGCCCTATTATCAGGGCAGTAATGTTCTATGAAAATCCATTACTACCCCGTTTTTTTTAAATTCTCCATGACGTTTTCAATCAACCCACTTAGACACGCAGTTGGACCGTGCAAATAGGGGCGTATTTACCTTCTTTAACGTCTTTTGGCACGCAAACTGTACGGAGCGTTAAAATTAACAATAAAAAAAAACTTTCGTTACTACGGCTCTACTTTTAAATCCGTAATTCGAACTTCGGATCGCCCTGTCTCTTTTTGTTACGCATCGAGGGCAAACGGGATAGCAATAGACAAAGTTCGGTTTACGGATTTCAACGTAGAGCCCCTGTTTGATGGCTTGCTCGTTCTTCCTCGAAAGAATTCATTTGTTACATTTGTATTTTATTTATTTTGAGTGTAGTATAAAGCAGTATACATCACTCGAGGGTAAGTACAGATTAATAAACTCGTGTGGTTTACGATTACGGCCCTCCGCTTTGCGTCGGCCCGCAAATGCACACTCGATTAGTAATCCGTGTCTTACTCCCCTTGGTGAATAAACTACTATTATTTCTTACTTTCTTACAATACTTTACTAAGGCACTTGCCCACCGTCGACGAACGAGAAGCGAGTCCAGCTAGAAACTAGATACGAGTTGGCGAGCAGCGAGAAGCGAGTGTTTTAGTTAGGCAAGAGAGAGTTCCCGCCGTCAGTGTGACCAGCCAGCGATCAACTATTAATATACATATGTGTCTCTTTTATTGACACGGGATATCTTAGAAAATATTCGATAGCTAATCGCTTCCTGGCTGGACAAGTGGTTAAGGCTGTAATGTAAATTGGCAAAAGCTCCCAAGTCCCAATACAACACAAATGCTCTTTATTAAACACCAAAAAAAAAACATTTCACAGAACAGTTCATTTAAATCATAGGTATACAACAGGCGATCTTACCGCTAAATAGCGATCTCTTTTCAAACGTCCTTGGATGGAGAAATAACTGAGGACACAAATTCATGGCAGGCGGTGTAAGCTAATTCGTTTAGAACTCAATCTCATTTTGAAATAATAACTATTTATATGTAAACTAAATATAAATACATAAAGTAAATAATTTAATAAATCATACTATATCTAATCTGTATCTGTAATTATCTATGCTTTGTGTCTTTATGGTCGTATATGTTAAATCAAAGACAAGTAATTAATAATAAATCAGGTTCTTGTCACTTCTTTTCTGTCGCCATGTGTTTCGTGTGCTTAAATCTTTATTAAACAGAGTTATACATTCCTTGGGTGTTCTTCTTAAAATCTTATCAGTTTATAGTGAGGTTAATGAGGTTCATGTAAGAAATTGTGTGCATAATAAAGAAGTTTATTTTTATTATTATAATTATTCATTAATAGGTCTACGAACTGGATGATACAACTGGATATGTAACATTTTGTGCACATCCTTAAAAAGTAGATACAGCATGCTTTAAAAGTAAACAGTCATTAAAATTAATGTAACTTACTACTAATATTTTACAAAATAGCAATAATGAGCCAAAACTTAACTTATTATAAAATATAAAATAACAGCTAAATGTGAGTTTGTGGAAGGGATTTAACACTTTGCCTGATCTTCATTTTAGCGGAGGCCAAAGAACAGCAGTATAGGTCTAAGCTTGTCTTTATGTCCGTATATGATGCAATCATTCTATATAGGGGTGCATGCTTTCCAACATTCGTGCGACGACAACGAGGGAGAAAATTCTTTCTGTTGCATAATCGACTTCTTGATCAAGGAACAACCACATTGATATGCTCGAGCAACTCTGGACTGTTCACGAAACCGTTTAAGATTTTATAAAGGAACATAGTATCACCTGCTTTCCGTCTGTGATATAATGAATCCATTTTGTAGCAATTAAGCCTTGTTTCATACGTGGGTGTATCTTAGCTTTGTTCTCAATGACAGCTAATTGGTAGAGAAAGCTCTTTGGTATCCTCTCTATGCGGTCAGCGTGCAACTTATAACCCGGGTTCCATACAGGAGCCCCATACTCCAGAATACTTCTGACAACA